>PVKC010010092.1:0-25867 GCA_004027635.1 Crocidura indochinensis
CATATCCTATATAAGAGTAAGGATGATGTGGAACACACTTTAGTTTCACTCACCATTAGAGGGTGATGCAGATCTTTCTTTATTCTTTATTATCTTATTTATTTTCTTTTAAAAATGTTGACAATACTGTCATTGATAAAGTATCACAAACATCACTTTATCACCTTTCAGCACCCCTTCTTCCTCTATAATGACCTCTTCCTTCCACTATTGTCATAATGTTCTCTGCCCTGTTCTGTTTTCCCCTACCCTCCAGTAGCAAGCTTTTTACCAAAGACAAATTCTTATGCTCTTAATTTCTATTGTCTTTGGGCATTTGTTATTCCCCTACTATATTTCTTTATAGTATGTATAAGATTATTTTGTGTTTGTCCTTCTCTCTCCGACTCATTTCATTCAGCTTGATACTCCAAACTCCATCCATTTAGCAGCGAATTATATTGTTTCATCTTTTCTTATAGCCAAGTAGTATTCCATTGCATATTCATCCTGATTTCTTTATTCAGTCATTTGTTCTTGGGCATTTGAGTTGTTTCAATGTGTTGGCTATTGTGAATAATGCTGCAATTAACTTAGGAGTGCAAGTGTCTTTTCTGAACTTTTGGGGAGATTTCAGGGAGTGTAAATTTAGGGTTCTATGGAAACTCAAATCCTATTTTTTTGAGAAGTGTTTATATTATTTCCAAAAAGGTTGAACCAGGCAACATTCCCATTCCCACCACTTGTAAATGAGCAGTCCTCTTCAACTCCACTCCTATCCATGCCAACACTGTTTGTTTTTGTTGTTCTTGATGTATGCCAGAATCTCTGGTATGAAATGACATCTAATTGTTTTGATTTGAATTTCCATGATAATCAATAATGCAGAATATTTTTCTATATACCTTTTGACCATTTAATTTCTTAATTGAGGAAGTTTCTGTTCATCTTTTTGTATTTTTTACGATGTTAGATTTTTTGTATAATTTTTATCATCATTTTTTTTTGTTTTGTTTTTTTTTTTTTTTGGGTCACACCTGGCAGTGCTCAGGGGTCACTCCTGCTGGCTCCATGCTCAGAAATTGCTCCTGGCAGGCACAGGGGACCATATGGGGCTCCGGGATTCGAACCGATGACCTTTTGCATGAAAGGCAAACGCCTTACCTCCATGCTATCTCCCGAGCCCCTTTTATCATTTTTATGATGTTGGATTGATCTTTAGGTTTTTAATTTTGTCAACACTATTAGCTATGCAATTAGCATAGCTATTAGCTATGCAGTAGTATCTACAATAGTTCTATCTGTGTATTATCTTGACTGTACAACAGGGTATTCAGTTACTTAATTTTTTTTCTGATTATGTGATTATGTCTTGTAAAGATGTTTCTAGAAGAGACAAAATAGAACTAGCTAATCAGGATATAGAAAATGTGATCCCCAATGTGAGTGGTACTGGTACAATTTATTTATGAACTGATAAGAAGTAAAGAAGTCAGGAATCTATCTCTGCCTAATTATTCTTGATACAATTGTTTCTCTGCCTTTACATTAGAACCTGAATGAAAACTTACACTATTGGATTATTTGGTTATCAGTGCAGTGATATGATTTAGATAGTGATAACATCATCAGCTCTCTTTATCTCCAGCTTGATGAATGCAGAGTATGAGACATAATATCCTTAATTGCATGCATCAATTTCTTATCTATCTATCTATCTATCTATCTATCTATCTATCTATCTATCTGTCATATATTTATCTATCAATTATATCTATGGATTCCCTTTTTTACTAAAGCAGAACTGTTGGCAAAAGATAAATCCTTTGATAAATAGTATTGTCTAATACATTTTTCCCCTAGATATTTATTAATTTGCATTTTGGTTATGAATTTTCTATTCCTCTTTTCCCCAATTTGTATGACTAATAACTGTGCATCTAACTTTAGAATTTCACTTTCAGGACATCCTTTTTTCTCTGTCCTCCCCAAAATGCTCCCCCACCAAATTGTAGAGTGTCTGATTACCAATTGAATAAGATGAAAGGTAATTAAGAATAAAAAAGGGCAATGTAGGCAGATGTGTAATGTGTCCTTTTCTAAATAAGAATTTTAAAACAGAGGGTGTAGAATAAATGTGCTGCCTTGAAATCCACCACCCACAAATGACCTGGCAGTACACGACGATACTGAGACCCTGAGCCAGCAGTACTACCTACTACAATAAACCAGAATGAGGGACAAAAGTGACATATTGCTAAACTCTGCATGTGGGCTGTGGAAGAGAACATACCCTCATTTTAAACTATTAAAAGAAGCGGTAATAATTTCTTACAGTGGTTTTAGTCTCCTTTTTATGTATCTTAGTATGTATGTATCTTATGTATGTATCTATGTATTATGCATCTATGTATCTTAGTCTCCTTTGTACGCTTTATAATGTCCCTTAATAATCCTCAGAAAAAAACTCATTTCATCCTCTTTAATTAGGCTTTCTCTTGCTGAAACTTTTTGTTTTATTTTGGGGCCACACCACAGTACTCAAGGCTTACTCCTGCCTCTGCACTCAGAGATCTTTCTGGTAGACTCCAGGAACTATATGGGATGCTGGGGATTGTACCCAGGTAAACTTCATGCAAATCAAATGCCCTACCCACTGTGCGATTATTTCAGCCCCTTGCTGAAACATTTTAATACTAAACTTTATTCAAAAATTTACTTTAGGTCAGAGTGATAGTACAATGTTTAAGGGAATTGCATGTGGCCAACCTGAGTTCTATCTCCTTTACCCCAGATAGTCACTCAATCCATCCAGGTGTGACCCCTGAATGCAGAGACAAGAACACTGCTAGTTGTGGCTCCCAAAACAAAAATAGTTTCATAAGTTCTTTCTATCTCCATTCTCTTTTCTATTTGTTTCAACTATAGCCATATTCAGTGTTCTATATGTTTTTTTTCTTTAGTTCCAGTAAAATTTTATTTGCACAATATAAGTAAATATACAAGTAATTTGTCACATCAACTGACAAGGTTTTTTTCAACCTATATAATTTAATTGCTGTTCTCTTTACAAGGGTTTGTAATAAAGGATAAAATGTGGGCAATGAAGATAGTGAGAGCACTCTTTATCTTGAGACTTTGAAGATACAATAAACTGTTGGGGGCCAAAACTATAGTACAATGTGTATAGCAATTGGTCTTGCAAGCAGGTGACCAATGGTCATTCTCCAGCATCCCATATGGTTTCCTAAGCCTGCCAAGAGTGTTCCTTGTACACTGAACCAGGAATAAATCCTGAGCACAGCTAATTGTAGTCTAGATATCAGTCAATCTATCAAATGTATCTAGATCCAGAATATGGTTCAGTTTGGATATATAAGGTTCTGTGTACAATATCAATACTAAAAATATAAGTAAATGCATCTTATTTATTATTATTTTTTGTGGTCAAAGTGAATTACAATTCTCTCACAGTAATATTTGAGGCACATAGTGACAAAAAGTGTGAGGCATTCCCATCACTAGTGCTGTCCTCCCTCCAACCCTGTTCCCAGCATGTATTCCACATCTCCCTCCTTTACCCCTTAATGTTAGTGCAACTGTTCCAGGCCTGCTCTGTCAAGCTGAACTCTTAATCCTCCCTCTATCCTTTCACCACTGGGTATGAAACCTATTAACAAAATAGACTCATAAAACAAAAATGTCCACATGCCACTCTTTATGGAGACCACGAAAATCCTACCTGCGGTAAACATATTTGAGAATCAGGAAAACCAGTATAATTCAATAGGTATCTAGAAATCCTAAGAACCAAAGGAGTCACTATCTGAGAGTATGGGGAAATAAAAGCCTCATTTCAATATTCTTTTACCTCATTGTCCTATTGAGGTCATTAATCTATTAAATAATATCTGCTTGCATGAATGAGTATGCTTTTTCTCACCCAGAGATTCAAGTGCTTATCTCCTCTGTGAATATCCTATCAGATATACCTAGAAATAATGTTTTAGTAGGTATCTGGGAATCTCAGTCCCATTGTTGAAATTACTCACTCATGGTTACTATTTACTTACCTGCTAACCTCCCCAAAACACAAACACTTTGAAAGTTAGGGTCAGAGCTAATGGATCCTTCAGGCCTAGTACAGCATCTCTGTGGACTAGTGTAGTGGCTTTAATGGTAGAGTCCTTTGTAGTGAGATGAGGCAGCTGCCAACTGTGAATAGACTCTTGTATTATCAGCCCCCATCCTGACCTCTCTTTTACCTCATCTCTAGATTAAAAAGGAGATAAAAATAGCACACTTGTACCAAGGATTCATATGTATTGTGTGTTGTATAATTCCATAATACTAGATAAGGGCTAGTTAGATAACATGTTCTTAAATTAGTAAATTTTTGAATGAGATTTGGGATCATGACAACATTCTAAGCTTCCCAGAAGATAGTAACTATGGGGATTTTCAGGGACATCTGAAAGAAGTACACACATAGATTTGTTTGCCTTTTATCATCCCATTCTTACCAGAAGGTAACACTAATGTAAACAAAGGGATTATACCAAAGGGATCCCTTATTCCAAAGGGATTAAAGTCTGAGACATCTTCAGCACAGCTCTATATTCTTGCTCTACTCTCTTTCTCTGAATTGTTCTGTATTGCTCATCTTATTATTTCACAACCCGAAGTTTGTGACATTTTCTTTTGTAGAATGGAAATGACAGAGCTGTGAAGCATTAGTTCCTGATCAGTATCTATGAATCAGACAAGAACCCTAGTGATTAAAAAACTGGGTTTACACATATCTTCATCACCTAAAGTAAAGCAGTGTGGAATCACAGAAATAAATTGTGAAGGTATAGTACACAGGAAAATATGCCTTGTGGCAAAGGTTATGTAAATAGTGTGGGTTTTTTTTTTTCGAGTCTAACAAGACGGTACCCCATGAGCAGGAGCCCATGGCACAATATCTGATGTCAAAGCAATCTACATGAAATAACATCTACAAAGCAATATAAGTGCAAAAATCCCCTCCCCAATTTTAAAAATAAGTAAGTATGATCATGGTAAACTATGGCAACTATGATAGTTAAAAGAAACACGTCAACTCTGAGGGTTCCCATAAATATTCTGTATGATCACAATATATGTGAGATATTTCTTCTCCTCTCTCTTCTTTGCTCTTTTCTCTTTCTCTCTCTAACTACTTTCTTTTCTATAACCAAATTGTTTTGATCTCCCCTTCTCTTCTACTTCAAATTCTCAATGCTTCTTTACACTAACAAAATTTCTAAAGTCCACTTAGTGCCAAAAACTGTAAGAACAAATTGACTTTATTTCTCACTAAGGAATAGAGTGGGCTTTGCCTTACTCTTCCCTGAGTATAATTATCTCCTAGAAAATCAGATCTGGCATTATTCTACCATATTATGAGCATATAGAATTTCCATCAACTGTGGGATAAAACATAAAAACAAAATTATTTTCAGAAATGCCTGACATTTTTTTTGTGGTTTTTTTGGGTCACATCCGGCAGTGCTCAGGGGTTACTCCTGGCTCCATGCTCAGAAATTGCTCCTGGCAGGCACGGGGGACCATATGGGGCACCGGGGTTCGAACCGATGACCTTTTGCATGAAAGGCAAACGCCTTACCTCCATGCTATCTCCCGGGCCCCCGCCTGACATTTTTTAAATGAACTGATCTCCTATATTTTAAAAGTAAGTAATATATCTTACCTGTGAACATTTTTGCAAGTCAATTGCTCCATTTACACTCCAGCTTACAAGTACTCCATTTCTTTATTTTTAGCTCCAATTGTTAGAAATTCCAGAAGTAGAATGTTTGCTGTGCACCTGATAATCAAGGACAAACTGTGGTTTGATCCCCCAGTGTCCCATATGGTCCCCCAAGCCAGGAGCGATTTCTGAGCGCATAGCCAGGAGTAACTCCTGAGAGCAGCCGGGTATGACACTAAAACCAAAATAAAATAAAATAAAATAAAAATATTTAATCACTCTAGATGCGACTAAAAATAGCTGGCACTGCTGATTTATAAACTTCCACCTATACATACTATTATTTTGGGGTTTGAGGATAGGTGGAACAAAGGAACAAGATGTCAAACATCATCAAAACGTTTAGTGGTATAAATGACATTGTGAAAAACCAAGGTGTCAACTAACATAGATATTGGTAGAGATACCATGTGATGCCTCCATTTCAAATAAGGTATTCGATTTTTTTTGTAGCAGCTTGATAGTGATCAGTTAATCTTTAGGCAAAAAGGGTAGTTAAGGCTTTGGCAAACTATTTTCAGTTTTATGTAAGGAATTAAGTTAACACTTGCAAAACTGGTTTACCAGGAACAGTGACTAAGTATTTTGTTTTGTTTTGTATCTGACATATAATGTCTAAGGAGCTATAAATACATTTACAAGCTGGAGTTTCAAGGGGTGGAGACTATTAGCTCACTGGAAAATGAGCCAAATAAACTAGCTTTTGATCAGCTGGCAGATGCCACCTGGCATTTTCAGTCACACCACTTATGATTTAATTTTATTTTTCAAGACCCTAGAGCTAGATCATGTTATTTTCTCATTAATTTTAATAACTTCTGTTCACCAGCTTCTGGACTGTGTGTATGTGTTTGCATGTGCACATACATTTGTGTTGTTTTTGTTCTACAGGTGCTTAGAGTGGAAAATGTCCATGTTATAGAACATACTATGTGCTTATTACCATTCCAGTGCCAAAAGTCAGCTGATAATGTTCTTCAAAGTTGAGAGAAGTTTATTTTCAAATTGGAAGAAAGAAAAGTTTCTTTCAGTCTGGAAGTTGTTCAGTTGTTTCAGACTGAACAACTCAGCATTTAGACAATGTAGCTTTCAGTCCCAGATCTTGGCAATGGGACAAGTGAAGGGAGTGGTAACGTCAGACTTTGCTCTAGGGCAGAGTTTCTGTGCCATGTTCCCAGGAATCAAGGCAAGTGGGATACTTACTACAAAGGCAATTATTGAAATGAGTATTTCCAACAAGATAGTTTTCTAAAAGTATTAAAATGCATGGATTTTCCTTGGGCATAATCAAGAATGAGAGAAGATATGCTATTGTTCATATTTACCATTGAAACCACAGTCTTTTTCTATGGCCATCATTCTAAGAAACACTTTGGTGACGCTTGAAGGACTGAGGGAAGTAATAGAATGAATGAGGTATCTCAGAATAGAAAACATTTAGTTCCTATTGGTGTTGGTTGGTAGAAAATTTTCCACTTTTAGTTTGTGAATTGATCTGAGAAGAGTCAAATTGAGACATTTGGTTTCTCCTAACTTCATCATTACCCTTGACTTTATGATATTGTGTTTCTGGCCTCTGCATCCACTGGTGAATCTGTTGTCTAGGATTTTGCCTTATGAAGCTCATATTCACTCCTCCATGTCCTTGCACTCAACATGGCTGACTTCAGAAACACCAACCTTCACACCAGACCTATTGACTCTATTTAGTATTTTGACTTGAGCATGGGACCCCAAAATTTCCACTTCTCAATGGCACTCCACTTGTGAATTTCATCCCAACTAAGATGTGCCATTCTATCTTTCCAGTGGATCTTTCCTTGCAACTGCTTCTATGTCATGATTCTAATTATGGAATGACCAATCTCAAAGGAAATTCTTCATCTACCTTGATAGAAATGCAAGGATGAATAAAGTTTTCATTATTTTTCTTGGGTTGCATATGTGATATCCTACTCACTCTTCACAACTGTCTTTGAAGTATTATCTTTATTGTGAGGTTGAGGAAACTGAGATTGGGAGAACTTTGGAGAATTTTTCCAAAGCTGTGCAAACTAGGGGAGAGCACAACAGGTTCAGACACAAATCTGTCAGCCTCTGTAGCTTTGTTATTTAAGGAACTGTGTCCTCTGAGCCAGAAGAATCAACATGATGTAAGATTTTTTTTTATTAAAAATACTACTAAGCCCAGGTTGTATATTTCACTGGGTTGAGTTCATGTTTCATATAAGTTAGATATCTTAGCACCCCTGGTAGAACCCTTAAGAAGAGAGCTGGTTGTAGTCTTTGAGCACCACTGGATGGATATGCCCCTCCTCAAATAAAAACAATAAAAATACCACCAAAAGAGCAATACATATAGCAATAAAACTTAAAGAAATAAGTAATTTAAGTATATATGGTAAATATTTACTAGAAATGAAGAGAAGAAACAAATAATTACTTCAGTGTTATCTTGGACCTACAGTGCTACAGTGTTATTTCTTCAATGTTCAGAAATGGTTTTGTGCTTTTATTTTTCAGTTTTTGGTTTTTGGGGGCATCACACTCAGCTGTGCTTAGGGCTTCTTCTGGCTCTGTGCTCTGGAATCATGCCTGGCAGGATTCATGGAACCATATGACTTGCTGAGGATTGAACCTAGATTTGTTGCATACAAGGCAAACACCCTCCATTCTGTAATATTGCTATGATCCCAGAAGTGTCTTTGATCAAGCCCTCCATGTAACTCTGATGTACCTAAATGTTTAAGAAGCACCAACCGATGATCACCATTTTATTATCTTGTCTCATTTCCTTATTTCCTGCTCAGATGGATTTCCTCATTTTTTTCTCTCTTGCAATCCTTTGATCACCTCTCAAGTCAATCCGCAATTTTATTACACACAGCCTTCTCATTTCCTTTACGACAGTCATGATATTTGACTGAGCAAGCCACAGATATGACTGGCTTCAGATTTTGCCCACTTAAGTCTTAGTACCTCTCCTTACACATTTAAGGCATCAAAGATTATGACCTTCAAACCCCCTTTCCAAAATTGGTGGTACACATAGTCATGGGGGAACACACATAGGTAAGCTTGGTCATAGAAAGTAGTGCTTATATATGCCACTTATATTTATCATGGTTGACAAATTTTTACTAATGATCCAAAGAAGATCCAAAGGAGATGCAAGCATCTGGTGGTCCTGGGAGATCTCATTTAATATTGAATTCTATCTCTTCCAAGTGAGTCCAGGACAGAGAGCTTTTAAAAGTAGTATCTGCTGATAACAAGCCACCTTCTCAAAACTAGAAAATCATTCCTGTTTGGATACCGTTCAAGTCAAACCAGAAACCTTTTCATCTGCTAATTCCTTATTGTCTTCAGAATGACCCTACTCAAATAACAACAATAAAAATACCACCAAAAGAGCAAAACATATAGCAATAAAACTTGAAGCAATAAGTAATCTATGTATACATGGTAAATTTTCACTAGAAATGAAGAAAAAACACAAATGTAACTCTTTCTAATTCTACCTCTTTCTATACAGTCTGTCCTAAAGTTTGATTCTAATATTAAAGAAGTTTTTGTTACTTTGACTATAGTTGAAAAGAAATTAATGTAATACCTTTAGTCTCATAAGTAGTACACAATGACATAATGATTGTTGAAAGGTTATTATTTTAAACTTGAAACATGCCACTTGAGAGGGATGGGGTACAGGACAGGGAGAGAAAGCAATGTCTATGATGGAGGGAAGCATTCAATAGGGAGGAGGTTCTGAAAGGTGTATGAAACCCTGTAAGTAATAGTGATGCAAATGATGGTACAAAACTCCAAAAATAAAAATAATTTTTCCTAGAAGCAGACTAACAGACTGGTGGGTGGGAAACAAAAAAGTGGTGTGTGTGTGTGTGTGTGTGTGTGTGTGTGTGTGTGTGTGTGTGTGTGTGTGTGTAGTATTGGTAAAGGAAATGGACACCAGTGATGGGATCTATGTTGAAATAATATGTTTGACACTCAATCAGGAATATTTTGTGATTTTACAAACACTAAATTAAAACAATACATGAAGTTGTTCTTGGCTGGTTGCTGCATCATTGCTAATAGAAGGAAATAAATAGAGGTTAAGAAAAGTTAAGGTATCTTTAGCTATTTATTTTTATGAAGTTATATTTAACTTTACAGATTGTTTCTTTAATGCCACCACACTCAATATTTCATGAATAAATATTATGCTATATCCCTGGTTGTTTGTAATGGTCATGTTATTCAGTACAATGACATTTTTATAGGATTATATCCTAACTGAATTGCAGCAATATACTGAGAGGAATTGAATTCATTTATATTGTTTTCTGTGAATTCTCACTGTATTATAGTTTCTAGCCATGAGTATTCTTGGGTTAGTGTAATTACTGAAAGAATTGTAATTTCATCACATAGCGACCTTGCAAGAATGATCAGTGTACTTCAACTTTAAATTCTGCTCAAGCATCAACTATTTTCTAGATGCATTTTGCTTAACAATTTATTTTCTTTTAAAACCATTTTTTCTCTTAAATATAAATACAGAAAATTGCAAATATTGCACAATAATGGGGAATGACCAAATGCCCTATTTTTAGATTTTGTTTCATGTTGTTTGTTTGTTTGTTTTTTTCGTGACCAAAAGTTTATTATTTTTATAGTAAATTATTTTGGGTTGAACACTCACACTTTATATTCTTTTGCTTCATAGAATAGTAAATAAGTAATTTTCCCTTTGGATTCAAAAGAATATTTTGGAGGTGATTGAAAAAAAACATGACAAGTAAACAGTGCTATTCATTTAATGTTTTAAAAATAGAGGGCATGTGGTCTTTTATTATAATAATAAACATTTAAGGGTGGTGAACATTGGGAAATAGTAAGAAAAAACATTTAGGAAAAATTGTGCTGTGATTTAATGTTCTCACTGTTCAGTAGGCTTACTTTTTTTTTACCCTCTAAATATTTAAAATAAAATTTAAGCATGGTAGATTTTGGCTTGGTTACTTAGACTATATATTCACTGGGACTTAGTTAAAATATAATATTTGATCTAATTCAAATAGTGAGGCATTTGAAAGTTTTCTTTCTTTCTTTTTTTTTTTGGGGGGGGGTCACACCCGGCAGTGCTCAGGGGTTACTCCTGGCTCCATGCTCAGAAATCGCTCCTGGCAGGCACGGGGGACCATATGGGGCACCGGGATTCGAACCAATGACCTTTTGCATGAAAGGCAAATGCCTTACCTCCATGCTATCCCCCGGGCCCCGAAAGTTTTCATCAAAAGCTCACTAGCTTCTTTGCAAGAAAGACTTGGTGGTGAGGTCTTCTGCCATTTCTTTTAATAGGCCTTGTTCTTTTCTTACTTTGTGCTCATTTTCTTCATAAAATCCATATTCTCTAGAATTGTTACCTCAATATATGGCTTAAGTAGAAAGTATAATGAATCTATTTAAAACATATTTTTCTATATTAAAATTTTGACAAGAAATAAAAAATATTTGTTTTAATATTTTTATTTTAGTTTAGTTTCATTCTTTTGATAGTTTTTTTGGGGGGCCACACCCTGTGAAGCTCAGGATTTACTCTTGGCTATGCACTCAGAAATCACTCCTGACTTGGGAGAGCATATGGGATGCTGGGGGAGCCAATCGTTGTCTGTCCTAAGCTAGCATGCACAAGGTACATGCCTTAGGACTTGCGCCACCACTCCAGCCCCTTTATTCTTATTTTTATTTAGGCACCATTTAACAATGCTGTTAAAATAAAATTTTAGGCACACAATGTTCCAACACTTAACCCATAATTATTGTTTAATCCTTCCACAAAGTCTCAGTCCCTTCCCATACCCACCTCACCTCCTTGGCAGACTGAATTCTATGTTCCAACTCCCAGTAAGTAAATGTAAGTTATTTTTCTGATTGTGTGATTGTTTTTATTTTGGGGTCACACCCAGCAGTACTCAAGACTTATTCCTGTCTCTGAACTCAGTAATTACTCCTGGCAGTGTTAGATGTCCAGGAGATGAGATGCCATATGAAATACTAAGGACTGAACCCGGTCACAGCTGTACTCAAAGTGAATGTCCTACTTGCTGTAATATCATTTCATTTTATTAATTTTTTTAATATTTGTAATTAATTTTCTTTATTTTAGACACTGTCATTTACAAAGTTATTCATAATACAGTTATTTCTGGCATTCAATATTCCAACAAATATCCTATCATCAGATAGATAACATTCTATCTATACTTGTCACCAAATTCCAACCTCCTGAAAGCCTTCCCCTTGATACAAACAAATAAGTTATTTAATGTTCTTGGTGCAACTAAATGGTAATGAAAAAATAAAAAAAAACCTTTTTTAAAAATTTTTCCATGAGGAGGAGTCAGAGTGTCCTCTCCTGAGCCTGAAACGGCTCTTGATGTTGCTTCTGCGACTGCCTTTTGCCATTGATGATCGTTCTTACCTTCCTTTGGAAAGGATAAAGGGAGAGGATGCAGTCTGAGTGGTAAAAACAAAACAAAACAAAACAATATTATTAATGTACTTTTGTGTCAGGATAACAATTAGCATTAGCTTCCTCAGAAAGGAATTAGAGTTCTTTTCTCTAATTCTTGTTTCATTAGACTACAAGTTCTAAAACTTGAATGTTGTTAGAAATTGTCAGAAATATATTACATACTATAATATACCTCTTAGGAGTTGATTGCCTTTTCTTATGACAAACAATACTTTTTTAAACTTGAAATCACAGACTTGATTTAATTGATTTTGAAAAAAAGACATCCTATGGAATTAAATCTTTTTTATTAAAGCCTCATTTCACTTATGTGTTAGAATACTCACTTATTTCTTAATTAAAATACTACCTGTACTTAAATTATCAGCATTTGTACTTTGCAACTCATATACCATGATTGAAAATTTTAGACAATATGTAATATAAAATATATGTACATCATTTATTGATATGCTGTGAAATGAGAGAATCTGAAATGTTTTGTCAAAATAAACTGAAAATATTTTACACTGGAAAAAATTTTTTTTGTGAAAATTGTTAAATCTTGCAATGGGGTCTTATGTCATTGTCCGAAAGTCTATTAAAATGTATATATGTAATGTATGTATATAAAACAATTCTATTGCTTATTTTTTTTCAGTCTCAAACAAAATTTATTCTGTCTCTTAAAAACATTATTTGCAGCAGGCCTAAAACTCAGGAACATTTGTGTTCACTAATGTGATATGAAGTCTCTGCAATTTACTCAGCTGTTGTTTTTGTTTTTAAGTAAATTTTTTTTGTGTTACTGAGCTTAAATAATTTCTATGATAATTTCCCTTCTAATTTAGTGTATTCCTACTGGAAAATCGGTATTAAAATTATGGGGATGTCAACTTTGATGATGTGTGGAATGGGCTAATGAGCTCATATGGCAATAGTAGTGGCTCATAAGGGTTGTTGAAGGATCCGGTATGATCAGTGCAAGGCAGATATAATTCAATGAGTTTTTGCTGCTATTTATGCTTTTCTTTCTAGAGTTAGATAAATCTAACTCATAGTCCAAGCCTGGTTTATGGCTTCAGAGCTTGTGAAGACATAGTGAACGGCTCTGGATTATGGGCATGGCTGCCAGGAACTTCTGGAAGTATAGAGGCATACATAGGTGGGAGCTGACCTATTCAGGCTCCAATCCGTCCCTGGAGATGTCAACCATAAGACAGACTTAACCAGAGATTTTTGCCAGCTAGGAGTCTCCTTGGAGATTCCTCAAATGTTATTTTTTTATCACCTTTTTACACCATTGATAAAATATTGAGTCAATAATCAATAATTTCCCATACAAATTTCTGCAGATCAGAAGCACACAAGTCTTCATTGTTTTTATAAACAAAAATCAAAGTAAAATCAGTCACAGAAACAAAACCATCTTTGGGAGGGGAGAATGGGGTCTCCCATACTTCTCAAGAATTCTGGAGTCTCTTCAGTCAAATCTGAAAATGAAACTGGGGACATAAAAATCATACACCCAAATCCTTATGCTCTCACTCCGGGCCTTGGAACAGAATGATTTTATTTCTACTTCTAGGACTTTTGGGCTTCTCAAGTCCTATTGATTATTTTATCATTTAGAAGTAAACAAATTTATCATTATTGTTAACTAACCTCTTTGCATATTACCATATAACCCTTCTTGGTGATCACAATTTTATACTAAATTTCTAATTGTGAATTCATTGTCTTATCAACACATATCAAAGTTGCATAAAATTTTTTGTTAAAAAATTGTTTCAGAACCAAGTGCCAGGAAATTTTTTCTTCCCCCAAGCAAAATGGCATATTTTCTTCTTTTGGACAACAAGAACCATGTAATTAAACATATTTTCCTTTGTGTTTTGACTGCCAGGAAGTTCAGGGACAAACCTGTAGTCCAACATTTATGTATCTATAAGATACTATGGGCTATTAATCTAGACTTTTCCTTTCTCCTCAATAATGATCTTTAATCCTGACAATGACTTAGAACATTTGCCATCACTAAAAACGTATAAAAGTCTGTATAGGCTGCCTGAAATTATTATGGAGTAAAGTAGGTTATAAACAAACTAATAACTCAATTGTTTGAAATCCAGCGCAATGTTTTTGTGCAAAGATATCTGAGTAAGTGGTATCTGGGTTCCTAAAATCACAGAAATCTATTTTATTTCAGCATGTATTCTGTACATTTACCATGTATTGAACAGATGCATTTCTGGAAGTGAGGTTGAAGTATTAACATGGCTTAGTCATTCAAGGGCACTAAAAGTTATAGGCAGAGAGACAAAAACAAATAATGCAAGTGGAAGATTTTACTATTACAAGCATTTCAACTTTTACTATTACCAGCATTTCTCCTTTTTTATTATTATATTTATTTATTTATTTTTGGTTTTGGGGCCAAATCCAGTGACACTCAGGGGTTACTCCTGGCTATGCACTCAGAAATCGCTCCTTGCTTGGGGGACCATATGGGACACCTGTGGATCAAAATTTGGTCTGTCCTAGGCAGAGGCCTTCCTAGCAGATGCCTTAAAGCTTGCGCCACCACTCTGGTCCCAGCATTTCTCCTTTTTATAATAGAGGAGCATTGTTGCCTTTTCTTTATTGTTTATCAATTCAGATTGGGGATGTTTTTGTTTATTTATTTATTTTTGTTGGTTTTTGGGTCATACCCGGCAGTACTCAGGGGTCACTCCTGGCTTCATGCTCAGAAATTGCTCCTCGCAGGCACAGGGGAACCATATGGGATGTTGGGATTCGAACGGATGACCTTTTGCATGAAAGGCAAACGCCTTACCTCCATGCTATCTCTCCAGCCCCAGGGCTGTTTTTGAATTGTTAATACAAAGAAAGTAAAAGTGTAAAAGGTGCGAAAAATACAATACCAGAAGAAAAGGAAAGAAAAATTCAACAGTGATCATAGTTTCCTAAGGTTAATCAAATGAGAATAAAGAACTTACAGAAAACCTTAGAATTGAAAGTTTCCCAGTATTTGATGAATTAAATAAAATAAAAAGGAATATGGTCTAGGTAGAATTCTCTTGGGAATATCATTATAGAAGATATTTGTCAGATTGTTCTGCTGTCAGGATAGAATGTGTGGTGATTTGATGATGCTTCTGGATATATCTATTCAGATCAGAATTGAATGAAAAATACACTACTTTAGACAATAGAGACGAGGACCATTGTAGGAAGTTTGCTATTAATAGTGGGGGGATTGCAGTTAGGGTAGATAAGGGACCACTATAACAATGATAGTTGGAACTATCACTCTGTACAAGAACTGGGTTCTGAGAAGAGATACAGTGATAACCCTGACAATATTGCAAACCATAGTGTCTAAACAGGAAAAACAGAAAAAGAGAAAGGGAGAGAAGAAAATGTATGCCTCTGATGCAAGCAGGGGGTCAAGGGGATTACATTTGTAGTCAGAAATGTGCACTGGTAAAGAGTGTTGTACATTATATTACTGAAAATCCATCAAGAGTAAATTTGTGACTGTGAAAAAACCTTGTAACTATGGTATATATACAAAGTAATAAAAATAAAATAAATAAATAAATAAAATAAGAAAATATAAAAAAATGAATAAACTGCTGGTGTCTGAGAATAGTTTGTTGATATGGAGAAGTCTTCAAACATATTCCCATGATAAGTTTTGTTTGTTGTGTTTGCTAATCAAATGATATACATGCACGTATAAATAACTTGTTCAGGGGACAGAGCAGTAGCACAAGCCTTAAGGTGTCTGCCTTGCATGATCTAGCTTAGGACGGACTGCAGTTTGATCCCATATGTTTCCCCAAGCCAGGAGCGATTTCTGATATCATAGCCAGGAGTAATCCCTGAGCGTCACGGGGTGTAGCAGAAAATCAAACAAAAAAAAAAAAACAAAATTAAACAACAACAACAAAAACAAAGCCTTATTCAATTTATAACTCCTCTATAAGGTCAACATCACATATGTAATGAATGACCCTGACTGGCCTTGAGAATGAATATGAGGTCAAAAGTAGCAAAGCGTAAAACAATTTTGTGTGTGTGTATTGTGTGTATTTTCTAAATGAATAGTCTTAATCAGGGTTAGTCTTTTATCTCTATAATTCATATTAAAAGAAAATTCAATGAACCTTCTAGATTGCCTCCTAACCTGACTCAAAGCAACAGCAGTGAGTCTTCTGCTTCTGGATCGTGTGCTACCTTTAACAAGTAGATTGCTTGCTTAAGTCTATGATTTTTCTACTTGGAAAAGACCACATGCATCTCTCTTTCTCTCCTTTCTATGAAACTTTTGTCAGTAAAAGATATCTTGCTTCGGTAGCACAGGGGCGTTTGCCTTGCAAGCAGCCGATCCAGGACCAAAAGTGGTTAGTTCGAATCCCGGTGTCCCATATGGTCCCCCGTGCCTGCCAGGAGCTATTTCTGAGCAGACAGCCAGGAGTATTCCCTGAGCACAGCCGGGTGTGGCCCCCCACCCCCCCAAAAAAAGATATCTTGCTTCACTGAAAACAAAAATAAATAAAAAGTAAGCATCTGTAGTGGGTTTGCACTATACAAGTATTTATGATGGCTCTCAACTGGGTCACTTTGTTCGGAGAATCTGTGTTAATAACCACTGCAGTTGTCATATCCTAACAGAAAACTTAAGTAGATCATTGCACTCAACCTACTTTATTTTGGGGGTGGAGGAAGTTTCCAAGTGGTTCTTCGGAGACCTTGGTGTCCCCTCCCTGTTATTCAAGCTGGTGCTATTCAGGCTCCGCAGTGCTAGAGATCATCTAGGTTCAAAAGTAGCAATGATATTTTGGACCTCCAGGGCTCCACCCAATTGTCCGATTGCTCAGAAATTGAACTGGACTTGCATGGTCACCTTAAGCCCTATTCCATGTCTCTAATACTCCACACTATAATTTTTTAAAATACTGCTTTCACATTTTTCATTGTGTGAAGTAGAAAGCAACTTACTCTGTTGATGACTGTATCAAGTGGGAAAGTTTTGATCAGAGGTTCTCAATGAGTATCTCTTCTAAGTGATGTTTAGAAAAGATTGGAGACATCTTTTTTCAATATTGGAGGTGGTGGTGCTTCAGGTATCTAGGGGATGACACTAGAGACACATTAGCGTCTACAATAAATAGAACAGTCTGCTCAACAAAGAATTATATGAACCTGAGTTTCAGTCTTGCTGCTCATTATGACACTTGGTTGTAGACTCTGAAAACAAATGAAAAAATTAAATTCCTGTGATTTAACCCAGAAAATAAGTATTTCTTTTTCATACTGTATATTAGAATGGTCTGACAATATGCTCTATCCACCAGACCAGCAGGGAATATGGCTGATGGAAGATTCATGCCATGTGGACCTCCACCATAATAGTGTCAGGGGCAGGAACTGAATGGATTACCGAGGAGGTATTAATGTTTCTGCCTTAAAAATAATAGGCATTCTTTTCCTTGCCTTCCATTGACAATACTCTTGTAATACACCAATAGCTTCAGAGTAAATAGAAATTGCATATTTGTCTTGGACCTATAACGAGCTTCCCTCATGATTATCACTGTGTGTATGTGTGTGCATATATTTAAGATTATTCTGTCAGTAACTGAGAGAATTGTTCCCATCCATTCAAATGATGTTTGAGTATAATAAAAACAAAACAAAATAGTTTATAAAATGGAATTTGAATATGAATTGGAGTATGAATATGAGTAGTTAATATCTAAGCATGTATTTTCAATTAGGCAGCTTAAATTGGGGGCCAGTATCCCCTGCAGTATCCACATGTGTTTACTCACATGTCTGGTAGTTGAAGATGGCCTAAGACTGAGGCTGAGACCAAAAATGTAACTGTCATCTGAACCATTTACTTATAGTTTCTTTGTGAAACTCTTCTAATTTGGGGGGAACACATCCAATGGAGATCAGGGCTAGCTCCTGGTTTTATGTTCAGGGATCAATCCTGGCTAACTTAGGGGGACCAAATGGAATGTCAATAATATAACCCCGGTAAGCAGTGTGCAACTCAAGTGTCTATCTTATCACTCCATCCATCATGAGATTCTTTGATTTCATCACGTGATTACTGTGTTCCAAGGTAGAAGTTCAAAGCTGCCAAGATCCCAAGTTCAAGGAAAAAAGATTCCCATGTGTCAAAGAAGGTGGGGACTATGCTTAAATTACTTTCCAGGTAAGTCAAATAACTTAAATCTGGTAAAAATTTTCTTAAATGGGAGCCGGGAGGTGGCGCAGGAAATAAGGTGCCTGCTGCCTTGCCTAGGACGGACCACGGTTCGATCCCCCGGTTCCCATATGGTCCCCCGTGCCTGCCAGGAGCGACTTCTGAGCGCATAGCCAGGAGTAACCCCTGAGCGTCACTGGGTGTGGCCCAAAAACCAAAAAAAAAAAATTTCTTAAATGGAGTTTGGAAAATGAGAAGTCTTGATAAAATTCACAGTATGAACCAAGGAATATCTGAGATTAATTTAATCTAAATTTTCTGCTGAATACTTTTTTATAAATTATTAGTCCTAGTGCAGATGTAAACCTTATAAAAATGTTTTGATCAAACTGCACCATAAATTTATTTTAAATTCTTTGCAATTTATGAATGAGAACTACAACTTGAAGTTTACTCTGATTTAATTTTCTAAAATTATACATGATCAATATAAAGCAAACAAATAGATATTTTATTATCATCATCAATTTTTTCAAAACATTTGTTATGATAATAAATTTATTATTTGAATTTAATAAAACTCATGTCAGCCTAAGGATACAAAGATTTCCCAAACATGAAAAGGAGATATAGGAAAGTAAAAGATTACCTTATTATTTGGCATGCATGCAAGGTTTCACTCCTCATATTGTCACACTTAGTAACCAGAAAAATTATGGCATGAGAAACTGACCGCCAACAAAAGAAACCATGTAAATGTGGGAGAAGGGGTTTTCAGATTTATATATTGCATGTGAATATAAATAACCATGTTGGTGATTTAGAGACAATGCAGACTTGCTGCTTTTGTTAATTTTAGTCAAATCAGTGCTTCTAGTGTTTGTAAAGTGCAGTCCTCTAAAAGCCACTTAAAAACAAAGTATGCAATTTAAATAGCACTGTCCTATAGCTATTTAGCCAAAAATTCTATACAAAATTTTAGGAAATAAAGCAGCAGAGATTTCCCTCCACCACATTCAACATTTTCTCCACCTAAAATATAGACTGATGGTGAAGTAAGTGAAGCTACATAAAATAATTAGATTGTGATTCTACTTGCATTATATTAAGACTATTAAGATTATATACTAAAATAATATGTTCAAACTGCAATGGTAGAAACAAAAGCTATGTAACCTCCATATTTTTTATGTAAATGTCCATAAGAAATTTACAAATGTGTTTTACTTATACTTAATTTAAGTCACTTTTAAATGATCACACATATCAAAAATTTTTTATAAAAAAGAATGATTCACTCACATGGGAGATTCTGTAGGTATTGACTAGTATTATCATGTGTGATTAATTTTATTTTTATTTTTTCTGATTTGTAATGGTAGTGACATTTTATTTTCATTTTATTATCATTTCTTTTTTAATAATGATATATTTATTTAAGCACCATAATTAAAAACATGTTTGTAGTTGTTTTTCAGTCATTAAAAAGACTGTGCATCATTCCCACCAACAGTGCTCTGTATCAACCTCCTCCTCCCCTGTATTCGAGCAGGCATTCTATTTCTCTCACTACAACTCTCATAATAGTTGTTAGTGGAGTTATTTCTCTAAATGAACTCACCATTCTTTGTGATAAGGTTCATTTTGTGGGCCTGTACTTCCAGCCCTCATATCTATTGTCTCTGGGTAATATTACATTACTGTCTTTAATTTTTTTGTATTCCCACAGATGACATACTATTCTGTGTCTATCTCTCTTCCTCTGACTTATTTCACTCAGCATAATGGTTTCCAGGTTCACCCATATATAGGAAAGTTTCATGACTTCACTTTTTGATGGCTGCATAGTAGTTCATTGTGTATACCACAGTTTCTTTAGCCACTCATCTGTTGTCAGGCATTTGGTGACTATTGTAAATAATGCTGTATTGAATGTAGGTATGAGTAAGGAATGTTTTGTATTTAATTTTTGTGTTCCTAGATCTATCCTTAGGAGTAGCAGAGCAGGATCATATATGATCTAAATTTCCAGCTTTTTGAGGAATCTCTATACAGTTTTCCATTAAGGTTGGACTAGATTGCATTTTCACCAGCAGAGAATGAGATTCCATATTTACCACATCCCTGCCAACACTGGTTATTCTTGTTCTTTTTTTTGGTGATGTGCACCAGCTTCTGTGATGTGAGATGGAACCTCATTGTTTTGATTTTCATCTCCCTGATGTTAGTGATGTGGAGCAGCTTTTTTTGTGTGTGTGGTTTTTGGGTCACATCCGGCAGTGCTCAGGGATTACTCCTGGCTCCATGCTCAGAAATTGCTCCTGGCAGCACGGGGGACCATATGGGACACCGGGATTTGAACCGATGACCTTTTGCATGAAAGGCAAATGCCTTACCTCCATGCTATCTCCTGGGCCCCACCTTTTTTTTTAAAATATATTTTTTATTTTGATCATAGTGGCTTGCATATCTTTCACATTAGTATTTTAGGTACATATTAACATTAAATCATGGGAATACCCACCACCAAATTTGTCCTCCCTCTCCCCCGTTCCCTTTCTGCAACCCATATCCCCCACAATCCTCCCCTCTAGGCTGCTCGAGTAGGTGGTCCCCTCTTTCTTCAGCTTACTATCAGTGATCATACATCTGTTTGGTCCTGGTGCCCTCCCTTGTTCTTCCTTCTATTTGAGAGTCTGACCTAGATAAATCGAGTTATGTGGTTTTGTTTGAGGGAGAGAAAGGCAATAGAATGGGATAAAGATTAAGCAAAAAAAAAAAAGAATAAAATAAAAAAATTAAAAATTATAAAAATAATAATTAATTAATTTAAAACATATGCTGAGAATGGATGGAGTCCTTTTAGTGGCTTTCTGCCTCAATTTGAGAAAGGACATGAAAAAGGTAATTGAAACCCCATAACAATACAAAAATATATGTCAAATTAGATATCCAGTGAGCCCTGCAGCTATTAAGAGAAGCACCACATATTAGTCTCGGTTCTGAATTTATATCATGCCGGAGTGCAAAAAGAAGGTGAAAGATAAGATAAAATAATATAAAAATAGAAAAGGAGACATCCACTTCAATATATATACCAAAATAAAGATGCCAAACTATCAATCAATCCATCAATCAATATATATGTGGAAAAATGATTATTTTGCACTTTTTTTTTCTTTTCCACCTGCATAGGCACAGTAATTATTGGGGAATTATAAAGGGAATTCCCTTGGCCTAGGAGATACAGGGTTTCTACATTCTTTTTTTTTTTTTTTAAATCAAGGAATTGCTTTATTTTCCCTTCCTCTCTTTTTTTTTTTTTTTTTTTGGTTTTTGGGTCACACCCAGCAGTGCTCAGGAGTTACTCCTGGCTCCATGCTCAGAAATTGCTCCTGGCAGTCACGGGGGACCATATGGGGCACCGGGATTCCAACCGATGACCTTTTGCATGAAAGGCAAACGCCTTACCTCCATGCTATCTTCCGGGCCCCTTCCCTTCCTCTTAAGTTTGAAATTATATTAAGGAATCAAATCACAACAAAATCCTAGAAGATTTTGGTAATGGTGTTGATAATTTCAGGGAAATTCATCAAGTACCTATTGATCTTAAATTGTATTTTATTCAGTAGTTTTGGTATCTTACCATGGGAAATATTAGCCAGCCTAGCAGAAAACTGCAATATGTATAGCAATACTCTTTTTTTACATTTTTTAATTTATTTAAGCATTTTGATTACATATATGATTGTGATTAGGTTTCAATCATGTGAAGAACACCCCCTTCACCAGGGCAACATTCCCACCACCAATGTCCCAAGTCTCCCTCCCTACCACCCCATCCACACCTGTACTCCAGACAGGCTTTCCTGTTTTCTCATTCTTTCACGTGATTACGGTAGTTTTCTGTGTAGTTATTTTTATAACTGCACTCACCACTCTTTGTGGTGAGCTTCATGAAGTGAGCTGGAAGTTCCAGCCTACTCTCATTGTCTCTGATTATTGTTGCAAAAATGATTTTTATTTTCTTTAAAACCCATATATGAGTGAGACTATTCTGCGTCTCTCTCTCTCCCTCTGACTTATTTCACTCAGCATGGTAGATTCCACGCACATCCATGTATAGGAAAACTTCATGACTTCATCTCTCCTGACAGCTGCATAATATTCCATTGTGTATATGTACCACAGTTTCTTTAGCCATTCGTCTGTTGAAGGGTATCTTGGTTGTTTCCAGAGCCTGGCTATTGTGAATAGTGCTGCAATAAATATAGGTGTGAGGAAGGGGTTTTTGTATTGAACTTTTGTGTTCTTAGGGCATATCCCTAGGAGTGGAATAGCTGTGTCGAATGGGAGCTCAATTTCCAGATTTTGGAGGAGTCTCCATATCGCTTTCCATAGAGGTTGGACTAGATCCCATTTCCACCGGCAGTGGATAAGAGTTCCTTTCTCTCCACATCCCCACCAGCACTGATTGTTCTCATTCTTTGTGATGTGCGCCAGTCTCTGTGGTGTGAGGTGGTATCTCATCATTGTTTTGATTTGCATCTTCCTGATGATTAGTGACGAGGAGCATTTTTTCATGTGCCTTTTGGCCATTTGTATTTCTTTTTTATCAAAGTGTTCATTTCTTCTCCCATTTTTTGATGGGATTAGATGTTTTTTTTCTTGTAAAGTTCTGTCAGTGCTCTGTATATTTTGGATATTAGCCCCTTATCTGATGGGTGTTGGGTGAATAGTTTTAGCCACTCGGTGGGTGACTTGTATCCTGGGCACTATTTCTTTTGAGGTGCAGAAGCTTCTGAGTTTAATGTATTCCCATCTGTTGATCTCTGCTTCCACTTGTTTGGAAAGTGTAGTTTCCTCCTTGAAGATGCCTTTTGTCTCAATGTCATGGAGTGTTTTACAACGTGTTGTTCTATATACCTTATGGTATCAGGTCGGATATCGAGGTCTTTAATCCATTTGGATTTTACCTTCGTGCATGATGTTAACTGGGGGTCTATGTTCGCTTTTTTGCAAGTGGCAAACCAGTTCTGCCAGCACCACTTATTTCTTGGAGGAGGGTTTTTTAGTTTTCTTTGTATAGTTCCTTTACGTCTATGGTCAAGTTGACTCCAAGATATTTGATTTTTGTGGTGCTATTGTGAATGGAATTGCCTTTTTGACTTCCTTCTCTTTCCTATTATTATTATTGGTGTATAAAAAGACCATTAATTTTTGTGTGTTAATTTTGTAGCCTGCCACCTTGCTATATGAGTCTATTGTTTCTAGAAGCTTTTTGGTAGAATCTTTAGAGTTTTCTAGGTAGAGTGTCATGTCATCTGCAAACAATGAGAACTTGACTTCTTCCTTTCCTATTTGGATTCCCTTGATATCCGTTTCTTGCCTGATCACTATAGCAAGAACTTTCAGTACTATGTTGAAGAGGATTGGTGAGAGCGGACAGCCTTGTCTTGTGCCAGAATTTAGAGGGAAGGTTTTTAGTTTCTTTCCATTAAGGATGATAATTGCCATTGACTTGTGGTAGATGGCTTCTACTAGATTGAGGAAGATTCCTTCCATTCCCATCTTGCTGAGAGTTTTGATTAAGAATGGGTGTTGGACCTTATCAAATGCTTTCTCTGCATCTATTGATATGATCATGTGATTTTTATTTTTCTTCTTGTTGATGTTGTGTATGATGTTGATAGATTTACGGATGTTAAATCATCCTTGTATTCCTGGAATGAAACCTACTTGATCGTAGTGTATGATCTTCTTGATGATGCATTGAAACCTATTTGCCAGGATTTTGTTGAAGATCTTTGCAACGGCATTCATCAGGGATATTGGTCTGTAATTTTCTTTTTTGACAGCACCTCTGTCTGGTTTTGGTATCAAGGTGATATTGGCTTCAGAGAAGCTGTTTGGGAGTATTCCCGTTTTTTTATTTCATGGAACAACCTGGGTAGGATTGGTAGTAGCTCCTCTTGAAAGGTTTGAAAGAATTAATTAGGAAATACATCTGGGTCTGGGCTTTTCTTTTTGGGCAGATGTTTGATTACACTTTCAATTTTCTCAGTGGTGATGGGGGAGTTTAGAAATTCTACCTCCTCCTTATTTAAGTGTGGAAGGTTATATTTGTCCAAGAATTTTTCCATTTCTTCCAGATTCTCATGTTTAGTAGCATAAAGTTTCCCAAAGTAGTCTCTGATTACTCTTTGGATCTCTACAGTATCTGTTTTGATCTCCCCTTTTCATTTCTAATATGGGTTATCAGATTTCTCTCTTTCTTTGTGAGTTTTGCCAATGGCCTATCAATCTTGTTTATTTTTCAAAGAACCAACTTCTTTCGTTGATCTTTCGGATTGTTCTTCGGTTTTCCACTTCATTGAGTTCTGCTTTCAGTTTTGTTATTTCCTTCTGTCTCCCTATTTTTGGTTCCTTTTGTTGGTCATTTTCTAACTTTTTGAGCTGTGTCATTAGGTTATTCAGGTATACCCCTTCTTCCTTCCTGATGTGTGCTTGTAGAGCTATAAAATTTCCTCTCAGCACCACCTTTGCTGTGTCCCATAGATTCTGGGGGTTTGTAACTTCATTATCATTTGTTTCCAGGAAAGTTTTAATTTCCTTTTTGATTTCATCTCGGACCCACTGGTTGTTTAGTAGCAGGGTGTTTAATTTCCAGTTGTTAATGTTTTTCTTCTGTGTGGCTTTGTAGTTCACATCTAATTTCAGAGCCTTGTGGTCGGCAAAGGTAGCTTGCAAGATTTCTATCCTCTTGATTTTATGGAGGTATGTTTTATGTGTCAGCATGTAGTCTATCCTGGAGAATGACCCATGTACATTGGAGAAGAATATATATCCAGGTTTTGGGGGTTGGAGAGTCCTATCTACATCTACTAGTCCTCTTACTTCCATTTCTCTTTTCATGACTAGTGTATTTTTGTTGGGTTTCAATCTGGTTGACCTATCAAGTGTTGATAGGGCCATGTTGAGGTCTCCCATAATTATTGTGTTATCATTGATTTCTTCTTTCAGATTTGTCAGTAACTGTATTACATAATTTGCTGGTCTCTCATTGGGTGCATATATGTTTAATAGTCTGATTTCTTCCTGTTGCCCATATCCCTTGATTAGAATATAGTGTCCATCTTTGTCCCTTACCACTTTTCTGAGTATAAAGTTGGCATCATCAGATATTAATATGGCAACCCCAGCTTTTTTGAGGGTATTGTTTGCTTGGGTGATTTTCCTCCAGCCTTTGATTTTGAGTCTATATTTGTTCTGACTATTCAGATGTGTTTCTTGTAGGCAGCAGAAGGTTGGATTCATCTTTTTGATCCACTTTGCCACTCTGTGTCTTTTAATT
>PVKC010010093.1:0-26070 GCA_004027635.1 Crocidura indochinensis
TGTGCCATCTATCAAGAAGCCTGACAACTTTTGATATAAATATAGCAGTTTATTTCCAGTTAGACTGTCATTTTTCTTGTGCTTCTGATCCAGTTTCCCAAAGTTATTTGGCCAATTTCGTTCTCCAAAAAAATAAATAACTCAGTGTCACTCTCACCCTGGAAATCTATGTGAATTTAAGTGAACAAGTATAAAGTGCCCCCTAATTGTACTTAAGCCTACAAGCATCACCCCATCATTCAGGAGGGGATAGGAGGATCCACTTTGAAAAGTAATGGGAATTTTTGCCTTTTGCTTCTGTAATTTCTCTACTTTGTATTTATTTCTCTAGGTAAGGCATGTGTAGAGGCAAAATACATAAATATCAATGCAATATAGAGCTCTGGGGATTGTATTTCATAATATTTGTAACATAGTTTTGGAAAGGGTAGGGGAAGTGAAAAGAAGTAAAGAATGGGTATTCACTGCCTTATGTGAATCCTCTTTCTCTGATTCCACTATGCTCTGTAAAGCTTGTTTTGTCTCTGTGGTCTTAGAGTTTAATGATGCCTTATTTTGCTCATTACTTTATTTATTAAACAAACACTGCACTTGATTTGTAAAATTTGGCAAGGCCCTTTAAAAGCCCTTAGAGTGCCTCTTGAAAGTAGTCAAAACAATTTCAGTGCTAGTTTGTGTGTTTTTTTTTAATCACAAATACTTTAGTATATATCAGAAAATTAAAAGTTTAGCTTTTATTTTTTGGTTTTTGGGTCACACCCGGCAGTGCTTAGGGGTTACTCCTGGCTCCATACTCAGAAATTGCTCCTGGCAGGCACGGGGACCATATGGGGCACCGGGATTCGAACCAATGACCTTTTGCATGAAAGGTAAACGCCTTTCCTCCATGCTATCTCCCGGGCCCCAAAGTTTAACATTTTTTAATATCTTTATTTAAACAACATGAACACAAACATGATTGTAGTTGGGGTTCAGTCATAAATAGAACACCCACCTTCACCAATGCCCCATGCCCATCACCAATGCCCACGTCTTCCTCCTCACCCCTGCCTGTATTTGAGACAGGTTTTCTGCGTCCTGCACATATTGACATTATTATTATAATAATCCTCAGTGTGGTTATTTCTCTAACTACACTCTACACACGTTGTGGTGAGCTTCATGTCATGAGTTGGTCCTTTCTGTCCACATCTCTAGGAATAATTTCAATAATGTCTTTTATTTTTCTTAAAATCCATAGATGAGTGAGTCTATTCTGTGTCTCTTTCTCTCCCTCTGACTTATTTCACTCAGCATAATAGATTATATGTACATCCATGTATATGAAAATTTTATGAATTCATCTCCCCTGATGGCTGCATAATATTCCATTGTGTATATGTACCAATGTTATTTTTTTTTAGCAATTCAACTATTGATGGGTATCTTTGTTGTTTCCAGAGTCTGGCTATTGTAAATAGTGCTGCAGTGAATAGAAGTATGATGAAGGGATTTTTGTATTGGATTTTTGTGTTCCTAGGATATATCCCTAGGAGTGATATAGCTGGTTGATATTAGAGCTCAAATCTAGTTTTTTGAGGAATCTCCATGTTGTTTCCCACAAGGGCTAGACTAAACAAATTCCCATTAGCAGTGAATGAGAATTCCTTTCTCTCCACATCCCCACAGCACTGATGGTTCTTGTTTTTTTGTGATGTGTGCCAGTCTCTGTGGCATGAGATGGTACCTCACTGTTGATCTGATTTGCATCTCTCTGATGTTTAGTGATATGGAGCATTTTTCATGTGCTTTTTGGCCATTTGTATTCCTTCTTTGAGAAATTGTTCATTACTTCTTCCCATTTTTATTGTGTTAGATGTATTTTTCTTGTTAAGTTCTATTAGTACCTTGTATATTTTCGATATTAATCCCTTATCTGATGGGTATTGGGTGAATAGTTTCTCTCATTCTGTGGGTGGCTTTTGCATCCTAGGCATTATTTCCTTTGAGGTGCAGAATGTTCTCAGCTTAATATAGTCCCATCTCTTTATCTCTGCTTCCACTTTTTTTGGAGACTGCTCTTTCCTCCTTGATGATGCCATTAATCTCAATATCTTGGGGGTGTTTTACCTATGTGTTGGTCTCTATACATTATGGTTTTGGGTCTGATATCAGTGTCTTTAATCCATTTGCATTTGACCTTTCTGCAGAGTTTTATATAGAGAGCTGAGTTTGTTTTTTTTTTAAAGTGGCTGACCAGTTGTCCCAATATCACTTGTTGAAAAAACTTTCTTTGCTCCATTTTGCATTCATTGCCCTTTATCAAAGATTAATTGTGTGTCTGGGGGATATTCTCTGAATACTTTAGTCTATTCCACTGATCTGACAGTCTGTCATTATTTCAATACATGCTGTTTTAATGACTATAGATTCGTAATACAGTTTAAAGTTGGGGAAAATGATGCCTAGCATATTCCTTTTCCCAAGGGTTGCTCTAGCTATTTTTGGGTGTTTATTGTTCCAGATAAATTTCAGGAGCATTTGATGCACTTTTTTAAAGAATGTCGTGGGTATACTTAGAGGCAGTGCATTAAATTTGTACAATGATTTGGAGAGTATTTACATTTTAATGATGTTACTCCTCCCAATTCATGAACAATATATCTGTCTCCATCTCCTATGTCCTTTTTATTTCTTGAAGCAGGTTTTGTAGTTCTCTTTGTATAGGTCCTTCACATCTTTAGCTAAGTAGACTTCAAAATATTTAAGTTTGTGTGACACTAATGTGAATGGGATTGTTTTTAATGTTGATTTCTTCTCTGTCATTATTGGTGTATTAGAAGGCCATTGATTTTTGTGTTAATTTTGTAGCCTTCCACTTTGCTATATGATTTTATTGTTTCTAGAAACGTTTTGGTAGAGTCTTTAGGGTTTTCTAAATATACTATCATGTCATCTGCCAACAGCAAAAGCTTGATTTCTTCATTTCCTATCTGGATGCCTTTGATATCTTTTTCTTGCCTAATTGCTATGACAAGAACTTCCAACACTATGTTGAATAGGAGTGGGGAGAGAGGCAGCCTTCTCTTGTACTATGCTTCGTGGGACAGCATGTGCTCTATCCTGGAGAATGACCCATGTGCATTTGAGAAGAATGTGTATCCAGTTTTCTGGGGATAGAGTGTTCTATATATTTCTACTAGGTCACTTCTTCTATTTCTCTTTTCAGAGATAGTATACTCTATTTGGGTTTCAACCTGGTTGACCTATCGAGGGGTGACAGAGGAGTGTTGAGGTCTCCCATATTATTGTATTATTGATATCTTCTTTCAGATTTGTCAACAATTGTATTAAATATTTTGCTTGTCTCTCATTGGTTACGTATATGTTCAGGAGTGTGATTTCTTCTTGTTGTACATACCCTTTGATTAGTATGAAATGTCCACCTTTGTCCCTTAGAACTTTTCTGAGTCTAAAGTTTGTGTCATCTGATATTAATATGGCCACTCCAGCTGTTTTAAGGAAGTTTTTTGCTTAGATGATTTTCCTCTAGCCTTTGATTTTGAGTCTATGTTTGTTCTGATTATCCAGATGTGTTTCTTGAAGGCAGCAACATATTGGATTCAACTATTTTTTAATTAATTTATTTATTTTCACTATTTTTGAGCATTTTTTTGGATTCACTATTTGATTCATTTTGTCACTCTGTATTGACAGGTGCATTTAGTCCACTGATGTTGAGAGAGATAATTGTCATGACATTTAGTGTCATCTTTGTGTAAAAGTTTGGTGTGTCTGTTGGTTGGTCTTGTCTTAAGGTAGACCTAAAAGGTTAATACTTTTATAGTGACCAAGATTTTCTTTTGTTTTCATTGTCTCTGGTATAGTTTTATTTTCACTCTTATTAAATTTCATTATTTTTATTCATAAGATAATTATCTAGTCATCATTTTATTTCATTCTATTTGAGACCAAGGGATTTGATTCTTTGTCCAAAATACAGCTTTTCACTTCAGGACTAGAGTCTTTTTGTTTGCTTCTTTTGTTGTGGGCAAAATCTAGCAGTGCTGAGGCCTTACAGTTGACTCTGTGATTAGGAAACTGAGTCCTAGTGGGACTCAGAGTGATATGTGGTATCAGGAATCAATTCCCGATCGATGACATGTAAGCAAGTGCCCAAATATGCTCTATTAACTTTCCAACTCCATGCTGTCATTTATTGGCACCCTTATACTCAATAATTAAAATGAAATATATAATCATTTTACTCAAATGTGCAGCAGGTCACCATAAAAGTCTACCTTAGAAAGTAAAGCATTATGTATTGGAAACTGAAGTCAGCAATGTTCCAATTTATTTTAGAGATTCTTCAAAGTTCTTTTCTGAGCAATGAATATCATTCTAATATTTATTTATCTCTTATTCATTATACCTATTCCATAGCTAAATATAATGAATGACCCTCAACATTATAGCTTCTTTATCTATCTTTTCATCGTATAGGGAACTTGTTACTGTGGGAGAATTGCTGGCTTTTTTTAAATACAGAAATTCTTTACACACTAATACTATAAAAGTGGAGTAAATTCTTTTCCAAAAAATCACTCAATGTATAAAATCAATGCATACAAATACCTCTTCTAGCATTCCTTACATGTATAAGAAGTAGACATTCTGTTCAAATAGGGTTTCATGGTCAAACAGATTTAGAGATTGCTACATAGTAAATCCATCTTTAGAAATTTGCAATGCTTATTTCTATATAAGAAGGCTTTAAGAATTTGGATTATTTTTGACTGAGTTTAGAAAATGGAAGACTTTTTTCATTACTATTTTAATAGTACTGCTACTGTTCAAACATTTTCTTTAATCTTTGTATTTTATTTGAAGTAATTAAGTAAAATTCTAACTAATGATATATATATGTCTTCTTTTAGTTACTTAAAATTAATACAGTGAAAGTTTAAGACAGACCCCAAGGGATCACTAATGGTAGAGCACTTGCCTCAAGTCAATTTCCCAACACCACACACAAGGATAAGCCACCAAATGTACCATATCCACAGCCAAAAGCAGACAACTCTCAATCAAAACAGCAATCACAACAAAAAAGTGTAGGGAAACAGAGCAATATTGTAAAATGGTTTGGGGGAAAATTTTTAAAGGGAAATAAGAAATACTCGCCCAATTACGGCGACCAAGCCTGAACAATAATTAAATACCTTATCTCCTGTGTCTCCCAACAACCAAAGAAATGTTTCCTACTATAGCTATTTAAAATCGTGTTTCTTGAAAAATTGCTTTTTACCCAACTGGAATGAGGCACTTTTTTTGGGGGGAGGAGTTTTTTTGCCACACCCAGCAGTGCTCAAATGTTACTCCTGACTTCGTGCCCAGAAATCACTCCTGGCAGGCTCTGAGGATCATATGGTATGCAGGGAATCAAATCCAGGTCCATCCTGAGTCATCTGCATGCAAGACAAATACCCTACCTCTGTACTTTCTCTATGGTCCCACGAATGAGACACTTTTAGATAGAGGAAAGTTGAGAATGCTCTTTAAACCATTTACCCATGATCTTGTTTCACTCAGAAAATGTAACATGGATAAACATTGCCAGAAACAAGGAAGGAAGGAAGGAAGGAAGGAAGGAAGGAAGGAAGGAAGGAAGGAAGGAAGGAAGGAAGGAAGGAAGGAAGGAAGGAATTGAATTCAATTATACAATTATACAATCGATTTTTAAATATTTACTATTGCATATTTACTACCTTTTACTCATATCAATTTTTTCATGAGCCCACATTTACTTATATATTGTCTATATAGTCTTGACCCATAATATAAGAAGCTAGGATCTAGAATACCTAGGTACTTAAATGTTGTACAGAGGAGCCCCATGTGTTGTTCAGAGACCCAGTTAGCCACACTTTGTGATACTGAGCACTACTTGGTGTGACTCAAAAATGAAAACAGAAACAAAAAATCAGACTTTGGAATGGATTCTGTGATTTTAACATATCCTACCCAGGACAGTGTGTATACTATTAGACAAGCTATTCTTAATACCATTTTTTTTTATAATTTTACCTTTCACTAACTATAATTCTAATGATTACTTTCTCTCATTCTCCATAGTATCTGAGTGCTATTAAAATAGTACATGCAAGGCACATACTTGCATGCGGTTTTAATCCACAGCACCCCATATGGTTCTCAAAGCCCCAGCAGGAGTGGGCCTTGAGTAAACAGCCAAGACTGAGCCTTGAGCACTGTTGAGGTGGTCCCCAAACAAACAGCAAAAACAAATAAATTGCTATTGTTTTCACATTTTAGTTGGTAGTTATAGACATGGTAACCACCTGGATGATAATATCTCTAGTTAGTTCAGAGTTTGAGGAGCCCTAAAACACCTTGTTGGAACAGTTTGTTGGAAAAAAGATGTCAGAGATATATGTATGTCCTGTAAGGATTCTATTTATTTCTGATTTCTTCTATAATCTGATTTATATTTTAATAGCTAAGGAAGTGATGTAAGTACCATTCCTTTACTAAGGTCCTCTTGATCCTCTATGATTATGGTGATTATTAAAACAAAGACACCGCTATGAAAACTGGACTCTTGAGTTATCTTTTTATTTTTAACCACAGATACCACTGTTGTAGCTGTTATTTTGATTATAAAGTAGTGACTCTTGCTAGGTCAGATATGGTATTCAGATTCACCAAACAACTGAAAAAATCAATACTTTCATTCTGTAGGTGAATTAGTTTCATATAAACTTAAGATGAAAGAAAAATTCCCTTTGTTGTTATCCTAAGGTTGTCAAGTTTTCCATTAGTCTAGGTTAAATTCTGGAGGTTTTGAACTTAATTTGGAATTCTAATATTGATTTATAATTTATAAAGACTTCGTTGGTTCAAAAAATACTTCTGTAAATTCTTTTACCTCTAGTGTACTGCTTTAATTCAGTATGAGAAAAAATATTTCAGGGATTTATTTCCCATTTCAAGACTTAAAATTATCAGTGAAATCAAAAATTGCTGAGAATGATAGAAGGTAATGATAGACAGTAATTCAGTCCACCGAAATTTATGCATTTATTTTAGGCTCTTGAATTTAAGAACAATGAGTGAGATTCAATATTGTTTCTCTGCTTATTAATGTTATCGAAATTTGTTTAAGATGTTACCGCTTTCAGGACATACATATATCTTTGCACCTATATTTTCAGTAGTATTTTTATGTGGAAGATATTTTATTCACATTTCATAAAAGAGTGAACAAATAGATGTTGTAGGGCAGTGAAAAATACTGTTTTGGGACTCCAGGCTAAAGTCAAAAGCAGCAGTTAGTTCTCTATGTACTTCTATATTTCATACCAATCTTCTAGTTCTGATCCTTACCTCCACCCTCTCATGTACACTGTCAGGTCTAAAACTTCTTTCCTCTGCTTTGTAGCTTAGTTAAATATGTGTGTAGGGGCTAGAGATGGCACAGTGGTAAGGCACTTCTCTTGCAACAAGCCAACCCAGGAAGGAAGGTGGTTTGAATTCCAGCATCCCATATGGTTCTCCAAACCTGCTTGGAGTGATTTTTGAGCACAAAGCCAGAAGTAACCCCTGAGCACTGCCGGGAGTGACCCAAAAACAAAACAAAAAATGTTGATAGTGTGAGCTAATATCTAAAACTATGTATCCCTGTATGTATCTCATAACTCAGTTTTCTATTAAAAACAGGCTACCAGTGGAGAGTGATAAAGAGGAAGGAAGGCAGAAAGGAAGGAAGGAAGACAGGAAGACAGGAGGGAAGGAAGGAAGGAAGGAAGGAAAGAAGGAAGGAAGGAAGGAAGGAAGGAAGGAAGGAAGGAAGGAAGGAAGGAAGGAAGGAAGGAAGGAAGGAAGGAAGGAAGGAAGGAAGGAAGGAAGAAAGGAAACTCAAGAAGTGAAGTTGTTATAAGGAGAAGCAAGGAATTATATGAACTAAATAGGAATTGAGTGCTTATACTCTAAAAGAGGATGGTAGGAAAAAATACAGAAATATACATTTTCACTTAAACTTTTCTTTATAGAAAGATTTAACGAAAGACATTTTTGGAAAGGACACTAAAATCATGCTGGTTTTTTTCCATAGGCAATTTGTTTCTAATCTAAGCAGAGATAAGAAACAACAATATGCTAGAGCTAGGGACATGAGAATGAAAATTCTTTAAGTATATTAGTATTTTTCTTTCATTTTAATGTTTTTGTTTATTTCTGTCATTTCTGTTTTGGGCCATAACTTATAGCATTCTGGAGAACACAGGCATCACTGGGGATCAAACTAGCGTTAGCCAAATGCAAGGCAAAAGACACAGCCTCTGTGCTAGCTCGCTGGCCCTAAGATCTTAGTATTTATTTTTCAATTATCCTTTTTAATTATATTGTCATTTTTCTCATTTTTCTTAGGGTATTATGGTTCGTAATACTAATAATAATATTCCATGCTTATTTCTTTCAAATGCTACACCTTTTACTGGAATGCCCACTTACCTCTACATTGAATCTATCTTCCTCACTCAGAGAAGTTTATTTCTGTAGACCAGCTCCTAAGTTCCATTGTCATTGCTGTTGGTCTTTTGTGTTCCCTTATTCCTGATTCTTTATATCCCACATATGAGAGAGATGATTCTGAATATGCCCTTCTTCTTATTGGTTTCACGCAGCATAATTCATATTTATACCTATGTAGTGCATTGTTTCATTTTTTTCTTATTGCAGAGTAGTGCTTCATCCTATATATGTACAAAACATATATACACCATAGTTTTGTGGGAGTTTGTCCATTACAATATTCTTAAACACTTGGATTGCTTCCAAATGTAGACTCTTGTGCAATGAAGATAGCTGCAAAGAACATAGGATAACATATGTCTTTTAAAAATTATATTTTTCCTTGGGGGCTGGAGAGATAGCATGGAGGTAGGGCATTTGCATTGCATTCAGAAGGACAGTGGTTCAAATCCTGGCATCCAATATGGTCTTCCAATCCTTCCAGGAGTGATTTCTGAGTGTAGAGCCAGGAGTAACCCCTGATCATTGCCGGGTGTGACCCAAAAAGCAAAAAAATATATAATAATAATTATTTTCCATCTTCAGCATCCAAGAATTTATTTCTAATTTTATGTCCTTCACTTCTTTTTCTTTTATATTAATATTTCTCTACTTTCATATTTTAAACAGACTGAAAATAAATTTCTCATGAGTGGATGAATTCATAGTTGAATAGTTTAGAACTCTGTGTAGTAAACACAGTAGGTAACTATTTGAACAAAAAATAACTGTTTTGTGGCTTAAAGAAACCACAGTGCTTCCTAGACTAGATAAATAGCAGCCCTTTACATCAGAGTCCATACCATATCACTTTTTCACTTTCTTTTGATCAATGGAAATCAGATGGCCAGACATATTCCAATAATAAGGAAAGTATTCCCTTCCCATTGATGGGAATTGCTATAAAATTGTGGTGACCATTCCTTGGGTGTCTGATTGTTTTTGTAATCATTCACAGTAGTTCACTGAAATTGGACCTCTAGGAAGAAGTGAAGTCTGATTTCAGGTAAAGACATGGAATATACAAAAGACATTTTTGTGATAGTACTTGTCAAATGATTGGATGTGCCTGGTGAGGGACAGAAAGGATTTAAGGCGTCAGTTATTATGAGAATTGAACTTTGATTAACAGAAGTAGGAAGGCCAGAAGGTGGCCAAGCAGTACAGGGTCTTATCTGTGTGTTCTCTCATAGGAGATTCAACACTATATTCTTTTCCTGAAATTGCTTTTTTCCCCTATAACCATTCTCCCAGAGGCCAAGCATATTCTATAAAGAATTAATTAAAAACTCAAATGACCTATTTGGTTTTCTATTTCATCATTGACTCCTTCATTATCTTTTGAAATTCTAATAATATGTATAAATAATATGCAGTTAATAGGGCAAAAGAATGTTCCTGTAATCTTAACTCTAAAGCAGGTTAGACTATTTCTGAACCAAAATATATAACTCTGGACTGTGTCCAATGTGTATGTAATATCTTAAGTGAATCTGAGAGAAATTTATGAGAATAAAAATCATATAATGGCACTTGGCCATTTTCTCTATTTATTTATTAAATTTACATAGACCTCTTCTCCAAAAGTTAATAGAAGTTTTTGTTGTATCTTTGCTCTCATGAATATAATTTTAAATTACTGTGCTCTTATATAACCATTATATTGGCCACTAGACCCTGAAGTAAAATCAGAGAAAGGTAGATATTGTTTTCTCCTGTACTATCCACACTTCAGATTCAGTGACTTTGCTTTCACAAGATGGTCTCTCTACTTTCCTCTTTGATATTTTGTTTCAGGAAGTTCTTACATTTGGCTTATATTGATAATTTATATCTCTTATTTCCCTCAATTATAATTATTTAAATTTAGTAATATTCATGACCATTTATAATTTTGTATTGGTTTCTTCTTAGTATTATTTCCCATTACTTAAAATGTGTTTTTAGGGGCCGGAGATATAGCACACCAGTAGAGCGTTTGCATGCAGCTGACCCAGGACAGACTGCATCCCATATAGTTTCCCAAAGCCAGGAACAATTTCTGAGCACAAAGCCAGTAGCAACCCCTAAGTGTCACTGGGTGTGACCCAAAAACCAAAAACAAAGTTTTTAAATTGCTAAATAAATGACAGTTTTATCTTTCTTCCCCTCTGTTAAAATATAACAATGAGTTACCAGTACTGATTGTATAAACATGTGGCACCACATGAAGAACTACTTTTATAGGATTGGTATATCTGTGTTACTGGCACAGGCAGAACTACTCATTTTTATATTCTGGTAAACTTTCCTTGATCTAGTAACTTCTCCAATATTTGCTGAATAATAGTATATCTAAAGATTCCATGGTTTCAAAACCAACAATTCAGGTTTCTGTGGATAGGCTTAAAGTGCTAGAATTGGCTGTTCAGCTTCTTTCCACTGTAGGTGGAAAGATCACTGTTATCTGTCTCTTGCTCCTTGAACCTGTCATAGATTTCGTGTATGACTCTGACATCAGTTTTCAATTTGTCCATTTAAATATCAATAACTACATGTTCAATATAAAATTTCCGAAGAAAAAATCATGCAAGCATGTCTTAATTACATATAGCTGATTCCATTTTCCTTTATTTGAGTCTTCATCAATCAATGAATGTAATGCACCCAATCCTTGCTCGAGTCCAATATCTAAATTGGAAATAACTTTATGTTTTGAAGATAGAACATCACCACACATTTACGTTGTAGTCTAATTTAGGTTAGGCTTCCCTAAGCAAGTGGAATGGGTGTGTAATCATTATTTATTTACATAGGTCATGCCACTTATTCTTTTAGCATTGTGCATCATATCTATTGCAAAGATATACATCTATAAATGCAGACGAGAGTGCTGGTGCAATTTACATTTGCTGCTTTTTCTTTTTGGATTCCTGTGTACTGATTAAAGGAAATCTGCAAATATGTGTTGCTTCAGTAAAGAATGTGAACTAAAGGAGAAGTGGCTGAAGTGTTGAAAGGCAGGGGCAGGCACAGAAATGTGAGCAGAAGTTGGGTGGGGACCATCAAGGCAGTGAAGAGCAAGAGCCATTTCTGCACAGCAGGCCCATGAGTAGAGTGCCAGGTGACTCTAGTGGAAAGTGGCAGGAGAAGGGCAGGTCTGGGAAAATCCTGAGGCTGAGGTAGCATCCTGGAACCATAGGATCCAGCTGGTTGGAGAGGAATCGGGCCATGCAAAAGCTGGGGGAAGCTGAGAAAGCTGCTGCTAGTCAGAGGTATGACGTTTATGGAAAACAGAACTTTAAAATATGAAATAAAAAAGGAACTCCAGGAAATTCAACTCAAAGGAGCTAAGCATATGGCAGAAGAAATGCATAGGAAGTATGAAGAGGTGGCATGTTAATTGATGATTATTGAGTAGGATTTGGAATTCAGAAGAATGGGTTCAGATGGCGGAGTCCCAATGCCAAGAGAGATAGATAAGCAGATTAGACAGATGGATCCAAATCAGAAGTGAGTAGTGCTGAAGACTCTCAAAAGGTGACTAATATGAAAAAGAAATAATGATTCATACCAATAAACTCAAGGAAGCAGAGATCCATCCATGCTCAACATGCTGAGAGATATTGAAACAAACTGGAAAAGACATTGACTGGAAAAATAACAGAAATGTATCAAAAAGAAGTACCTCTGTAGCAAAGGATGCAGATTCAGCTTGTGATTTGTTATTCAATTAATTTTTTTTCTTTTTAAAAATTTTTATTTTATTAAAACCATTGTGAAATTAAAAAAAGTCTTTTATAGTTGGATTTCAATTAATCCAACAATGAATCATGGCCAATCCATCAACTGTGTTGATTTTCCTCCATCCGTGTTCCCAGAGTGCATTCTATACCACCACCATTTGCCCCCACCCTGCTATAACAAGTCCATTTTAAGTTTAGATTGTTATAGTTTGGGTTTCTTGATTCTGTTGTGGTTAACTTTGGCTTTGGATATTTAGTTCTATCCTTTTTTTTTGTCTCCACTTGGTCCTGGCCCCTCCATTTTCCACTGCCTCCTAATTTTACAGAAAAATGCAGAAATATGAGTTATAACAAAGTAATTTGTTTACCAAGTTTCTATTAAAAAAAGGTGGGAGCCCTTATCTAAAAGATAAAAAGTGGCAGCAGTTTTTGCGTAGACACAGCAAAAGTTGGGGGAATTAGAAAAAAACCTTTGGCCTAATAAACTGAGTGTCCCTTCCCATGAAGCATCCTGCCATAAGACCAACTACAGGCTCTGGGCATACTAAAATGTCTAAGTTTCTATGTTGTCTGAGTTTCTTCAATGTTCCAGAAAACATTTTCAATCATGGTTCTTGATGTCAGGCTTCAGTAATTAGAGATCTTGGATTTTGCCTGTGCAAAATCTGTTTCTATGTCAAAGTCAGGGTGTCATGGGGCATTTCTGATTTGATCTTACTGTTAGGTGATGAGGCATGGAAAATTGCCTTGAAAGATGTTGCTGTTAAAAAAAATTTAAAAAAAAAAGAAAGATGTTGCTGTTTCCAAGTCGTCAGGGCGTCCTATGAACCCACCCTAGAGCAAGTCGGTGTCAGGACAGTATTAAGGCCTTCCCTAGTAGAAGTTTGATTCCTGATGCTGGTGCAGAAAACTATGCAGGTTTCAAAGATGTGATCCAAGGTTTGAATGTAAATGACTGAAGCCTAAGTCAAGTCAATATGACAAATGTTCAGGGCTAAAGCCCCCCCACAATAAAATAATTAGGCATTCCTATTAGATAAGAACTTGTTTTTTATTGTGACTGAAGTTCATTACACAGATTTATTTATGGTACATAGTGACAATGAATGAAGGGCATTCCCACCACCAATGTTGTCCATGTTGTCCTCCCTCCACTCCTGTTCCCAGCATGTCTCCCATATCTCCCTCCTTTACTCTCTCGCAATCCCCCTCCCCCACAGATTACTAGTGTAACTGGTCTCCACTTAACAGCTTGTTGTAGGTCGGTATCTATTCTGTTTGGTGTTCCAGTCTGATCATTTTTTATTTACACTGCATGGTCATATGACTGGCCCTGACAACATCCTTTTCTCCCCTCAATTTATGAGTCTGAATGATTCAAGTTGTGCTATTCTGTTTGAGATAAAAAGGTTAAGAAAAGGAGAAGAAAAATTTTGGTATCAACTACTAAAAGCAAATGAAATTTAAAAATCACTGAATAATATCCACAAGAGTGAAAAAAGGTGGAAGAAAAAAAGAAGGAAAATAATATCAAAAACGGATAAAAATAAATAAATAAAACAAAACAAAACCAGAAAAAGGAATAATGGAGTGGCAGGGTTTGGTGTTACCCACTTTTTTTTGTATAGGCACAGTAAGTATTGGGGAAGTAAGGAAATTTCCATGGTCTAATGGATTCAGGGTTTCTCCATTCCTGGAGCATATTGTCATGGGAACAACCACTGGCTCCATACCTCCTCATTGCTATATCCTAGGAGTTTTGTTTGTTTGTTATTGTTGTTGTGGAGGTGTCAGGAAACTTTCCTCTCAGTTGTGGATGAGAAAATCAGGTCACTGTAGAAATCAATCACAGTATTTGCACATGTCCTAGGACAAGGCCTAGGGTAGAGTCTAAGATTCTAGAGGTTATTCCAACATTGTTGATGTGTTCGGTTTTCTGTGTCCTGTGCTCCATGTTTTTGCTAGTTACCTAAGCCATAGTCTAGGAAGTCATGATCCCAAAGATTCTGCTCAGTCTCTGTTGTCAGACTTGGGCCTCTGTGCTAAGAAATCTTGATTTTTGTAAGAGATCTGGACTATTGCTTAGGGTAGGGTTTTTCTTAATGGTTTCCAGGTACATTCTACCAGTCACTGTTGTCCAAGTCAGTTTTCTGAAGTTAGTGCTCTTATTTTTCATATTTCAAAGGACAATACATTTTCTGGTTTCCGCTGAGTGTTAGGTGATGTGACAGGACCTCCGGTCTTAGGTCAAGTTGACATTTCCTCGCTGTCCATGTTGTCTTATCAACACTAGCACAAGTTTATCTCCCCAAAGAGCTTAGTTCCTGGTGTTGTTGCAGGGAGTTGTTTCTGTTCTATGTCTGAGATCTGAGATTAGGGAATGGACAGTGTCTGATCTCATGGAGACTGAGTTGTATCCACATGACATATGTCCATGATGAGAGGCACCCTTGTGTAAAAAGTGTGAGTTCTTATCCATAGAAGATAAGATCTTGTGTCTGAGTCCATGATTTTCCCTTATTTACTATACCTATACAAAAACGTATGGTGTCCTTTTGTATTGCTGGTGCTATTCCAAGTAAGGATGACAGGCTCCACATACAGTACCTGTGGTGTGGTCTGAGCTTTTATCCCAGGCAAGACGTTTCTTGGTTTTTGTACCCGGGAGCACTCATCTGTTGATGGACATCTAGTATGGTTCCAAGTCTTAGCTATTGTACTGAGTACTACAATGAATAGTGGCGTGTGTACATTCTTTTGGATGAATGTTTTTCTGTCCTGGGGATAGATACCCAAAAGGTGGATTGCTGGGTCATGTGGCAGATCAATTTTGAGTTTAGTGAGAGTCCTCCATACTATTTTCCATAGGAGTTGGATCAGGTGGCATTCTCGCCAGCAATGGATGAGAGTTCCTTTCTCACAATATTCCAAACAACAGAGATTGTTCTCAGTATTTTTGATATGCACTATCCTCACTGGTGAGAGAAGATATCTTATTGTTGGCTTGATTTAGATTTCCTTTATGACAGTGATGATGAGCATTTTTTCATGTGCCTGTTGACCATCTGTTGGTCTTCCTCAGACAAGTGTCTGTTCATTTCTTCTCCCTGTTTTTTTTTATTTTTGTTTTTGTTTTGTTTTGTTTTTTTGGTTCACACCTGGTGACTCTCAGGGATTACTCCTGGCTATGTGCTCAGAAATTGTTCCTGGTTTGGGGGACCATATGGATGCCAGAGGATCGAACGCAGTCCTTCCTAAGCTAGTGCATGCAAGGCAGACACCTTACACCCCATCCACCGGTCCAGCACCCCTCCCCATTTTTGACAAGGTTTTTATGTTCTGTGGAGCTAACCTTTGTGAATACTTTGTATATTCTAGATATCAAACATTTATCTGATGTGTTGAGTGCAAAATTTTTTCCCATTCAGTTAGATTTCTAATTTTGACCCATATTTCTTTTGCCATACACAAACTTTTTAGTTTGATCCAGTTCCGTTCATTCCATTTTGGTGCTATAGCTCTTGCCATTGGCATCCTCTCATTGAAGACTTCTTTGCAACTCATTTATTTCTTTACTCCAATATGATCCAAATAAATTAAGATGGTAAGACTTGAACCCAGAACCTTGTCACATCTTCCCCTTAGGTTATTCCATCTCACCTCACCTTATTTGCCCGCCCACTTCCTTGAAGAAAGAAAATGATCTTTTTGCCATGGCTTTAGCCATATGAAACTCAGCACCATGTTCTGGGTCTGTAGCTGCTGTCTCTAAAATTGTCACTCATTGTGCCGTGAGTTGGTTAGTGCCGGAGCAATCTTAAATGGCTCAACTTTGTATATTATTTTGAAACATTGTTCCTAGTAGGTCAGGGTACAGTGACCACTCTTCTGATTGTGAGAGTGCCCAGGGGTTCTAGCACGACAAAATGATACTTTATATTTTCTTTTATTCCTGATCATCCTTTACCATTAGCTGCACATCCACCTTGCAGATTGTTGGCTTAAATGTTGTCTCCTGGGAATAAAGACAGTTGAGTGGGAGAGGCATTGGCCTTGAACATGGATGGATCCCATGGAGTGACCCCGGAACACAGAACCAAAGTTAAGTCCTGAGCAATGTGCTATGTGTGTCCCAAAATTGAAAAGCAAAAGCCTGATTGTGATAAAGAGAAACTAATAAAGCAGATGTTTTGATACTGAAACTTGATATGAATCTTTTTTTTTAATTTGCAAGTCCCTAAAGAAGCCCAAATTTATGAGCCAGAATTCTAGGCTATTAACATAAAAGCACTGAGAGTGATTTTCAGAGACCAATTTCTACAATATCTTATTGTCAGTTTAGGGTCAACTGAAATGAGTCAAGTGCCTGTCGTAGGATGGGTTGTTGAGTTAATTAAGGGTTTGGATATGAATTCCAATTTTTCATAATTGTACAATAGCCTTTTTTATCGTCATACTGCACTGGGATTCTGGTGTGGCATAATACAAAAGTATTTGTGGAGGGGAAAAACATCCTTGAGTTCTTGACTATTATTATGGGAGCTTTAGTTAAAAACTACTGGTTGAAGTTCTGTCATTTTCAATAATGTTATTGGCATTTTTCCATGAACATGATTCGACATATTGTGGTAACTTTTAAAAATGCGTTTTAATTCCTAAACTAGACTGACTGGTAGACACTTCAAAGTTTAATGCATATCATTCTGAAATATTCCCAAGAATCCTGTAGTTGACACGGTGTTCCTTATCTTTCAATAGTTGTAGCATTTATACATTCTACTTGAGAATAGTAAGGTCTTTAAGAATAAGAATATTGCACTGGTGATGGGGGGTGTTCTCTTATATGACTGAAACACAACCACAATCATATTTGTAACCAAGGTGTTTAAATACAAAATATTATTTAAAAAAAGAATAAGAAATATATTTCTGTCTCATTTATATACTGTATTTTCCGGCGTATAAGACGACTTTTAAAATTAAAAAAAAAAAGTCATCCGAAAATTGGGGAGTCGTCTTATACGCCGAGTATATCCCGAAAATTGTTTCAATATGCCGCAAAAAGAAAATTTTCTGGATATTGCCACAAAACATATTTTCCAACTCGATCCTCCACCAATCATTACAAGGCTGCTCGAACCGCCTCTCTAACTCAGCCATTCCAAGCAGGCTTTTTATGCATGCAAATTATATAATGTTCTGTACCAAATTTACACTGTAAAAAGCCTGCTCAGATTGGCCAGAGTCAGAGAGGGTGTCTAATACAGTATAACCTCTGAATCTTTGCTTGTTGTGATTGGCTCACTGGGGTACATACGGTTGCAGCACAGGAATGTTCTGTCTTATACAGTGAATATAGGCCTAAACCTATGTTTTTGGGCCACACCTAGTGACGCTCAGGGGTTACGCCTGGCTATGTGCTCAGAAGTCGTTCCTGGCAGGCACGGGGGACCATATGGGAACCGGGGATAGAACCGTGGTCCGTCCTAGGCTAGCGCAGGCAAGGCAGCAGGCACCTTACCTCCTGCACCACCTCCCTGCTCCCCTAAACCTATGTTTTAACTGTAAAATTAGGGTGTCGTCTTACATGCCCGGTCATCTTATACGCCGGAAAATACGGTCCTAGGACAATTTTAGCTGCTTAAGACTTTTGACTATCAACTACCAAGAAAGACAATTAGAAAAATGTTTGGCTAACATAATGTAAGTTTATTAGGTATACTTATGTTAAGAAGAAAGTTTCTCTTGATAGTATGTTAAAGGGGTTAGTTTGGAGGTTTTGAGTCAGGCATGATAATTTCATGTCGAGTCTTACAAAGTGAAATTATAGTAGAATTCTGAGTTCGTATTACAAGGGTTTAGATAAGTGGCTACACACTAAAATATCTTTGTATGATTTCTAGTGAATAAGTAAGTGTTGGTCCTTGAACAAAGTTTTGGTTAGTACTTAATACTTTTGATTAAGCTAAGGCATTAGTTGGAATGTAAAAAAATTGTATTTTTTACAATTCCAGCATTTTTTAAATATAGGACTAGTGAAGAATAGTCTGCTCATTTTTTTATTTTATGTGTTATTGAAACTCATATCTTTTTTAAAATATTTCTATTGAAACCATTGTGAATTGCAAATCCTTCATAGTTGGATTTTAGGCATATAGTGACAGCGAATTAGGGCCATTCCTACCACCAGTGTTGATCTTCCTTCACCAATGTTCCCAGGGTGCATCTTATACCTCCACCCTTAGCCCAGTGACCTGCCAGTTGAAACTCCTATGTTAAACATCAATCACAATTCTAATGGAGCAATTGAAATAAGGAAATTTCTATCTAAATTCAGACAAAATTTTCTCTCCTTAAAAAATATTACTTATCTAGTACTCATTTTATAAACAAAATAGGCTGATGTCACTGGCTCCACCTTTCACCAATGCTCTTTTGAGAGAAAATATTTTGAAGATGAAATAACAAACTAGATACTGTAAAAACTACTAATTTTATATCAGTGAGTTTCTGCTCAAAAGTTTCTTCTGGAATTGTGCCAATGCTCTTGAGTTCTGTGTGTGTGCATCATTGAAGGTCAAATTATTGCTTCATTCTTCTGTTTTTATAGCTTTATTCTTTCTCTGCTTTTCTCTACTCAGACTACAACAAAATTTTACTTTAACGTTTTCCTTTATCTAATCTGTCCAATGCTACTATTTGGATTTAACTCAAATATACATGCCAGTAGATCACCAAGATTAATATCCTGTGGTGGTACATACTTAATACATTAAGACACAATATTTCTGGGTCTGTGTTAACTATGACTCATTTTGAGAAATATTACCCTACAGATCTACTTTCATAAGCCTGATTCTATCGTATTATGGAAATATTCGTTCACTTAGGGAATATTTACTGAGCATCTATTATATGGTAGACAGTATACTTGACATTGGGATTTAATGGTAAGTTTCTGTGAGTTAATATCCATAAAGCTTCCTTTGAAGAACCAGTGTCATATTAAACAGGCAGATAGGAATGTTCATATTTGTATGTAATATGGAGAGCTGTAGTACTGAGAAGTGGATGAAACATGACTCGTGTATAATTTGAAGCAAAACATTGTTACTGCAGAAATAGCCTAAAATATCATTTGAGCTTGGCTTGTCAATATGTGGAGGAGTTATATAATCTTAGATCATATTAGTTTTTCATAAAGAACATGTCTTGAGGGATAGTCACACTAGAGAAAGGAAAGGTAGCAATAAGTAGAAAAGAAGAGCAAGATTGGGATTTAGAAGGCTATATAATTATGCAATGCCTCTGTCATTTTTTTCTAATGATCATCTAAGAGATGTTTTTGCAAATGGCCAGAGTTGCTCCCATTCATATGAATAAATACTACTAAAGTGAAACCAGGGAACATATAAGGTAAAATAAAAATAATTGAGTAAAATCACTATGTGTATCAATATTAAGTGTGATATTTTATGCATTCAATGTTGGTCGGACCAAGCCATGACACCTCGAATCTATATCCTAATTGAAAATTTCTCTAAGTGCTCGCTTTGGCAGCACATATACTAAAATTGAAATGATGAGAGAAGATTAGCATGGCCCCTGTGCAAGGATGACACGCAAATTCGTGAAGCATTCCATATTTTTTTGAAAAAATATTTCTCTAAAATGGGGCTGGAGTGGGTAGGGTGTTTGCCTTGTATGCAGCCAACCTCGGTTCAATCCTTGGCATCCTGTAAAGTCTCCCAAGTACCAAGAACTACCAGAGTAATTCCTGAGCACAGAGCCAGAAGTAAACTCTCAATACCAGGGGTGTGACCCACAAACAAACAAAAAAATCACCTAGAAGCTACTTCATTTTATGATTTTTTTTTGCCACACCCGGTGATGCTCAGGGGTTACCTCTGGCTATGCGCTCAGAAATCGCTACCGGCTTGGGGGACCATATGGCACACTGGAGGATCAAACTGCGATCTGACCTAGGCTAACAAGTGCAAGGCAGACACCTTACCACTTGCGCCCCAATGCTACTTCATTTTAAATCAAAGTAGGTTGCTAGAATCAGTCGTTGATATATTATCTGCTGGATTGTTATGGCTGAAGAATCTTAAACCCCACCTATAGAGAATCAGAATCTGCTATATAAGAAGTTCACCAGGTAATTGAGAATAAAATTATAGTTTGAAAATTAGCAGTCTAATAAACTAATCCACTCTTCATTCTCCATATTCTAGACCATTGGTTCTACTTATTTATAATGCTTCCTATGCTCAAATCAGAATGTATTCAGAATTTATTTTGTTTCCCTGATCCAAAGCCAAACATTTGTCTTTTACTAAATCAGATCCTTTTTAATTTTGTGTGAGGAATTCAACTGATGTTAAAATAAGCAGAGTGCATGCTCTACCACTAAGCTAAATTCTTGTGTCTCTAAATGTTTTATTTTTAATAAAAGTATCGGGAAGCCACAGTGTTGAAAAGTTATTTTCAGTAAACATATGAAAAACAACTCAAATCTAGATTTTATAAATGTACCCTATGTGACTACATAAAGAAAAACAAAATAAAAGACTTGGATTAACCACAAAAGCGTGTCAGTCATAACTATTAGAAAACATTTATTATAATCTAAATCAGATGTCTAAAACATCAGTAATTAAAATCATCTGCAAATAATTTTAAACTAATAGGAAAACTTTTCAACTCTTCTTACGTCTCTAAAACCAGATAAAACCTGCAAGTTAAATCATATCTAAATATCCTTACAAATTAGTGAAAAATTTTATTAAAATTAGCACTTAATTTAGTATTTTGCTTTAAAATTTTCTTTCCTAAAAAGATTTTTGTATGTTTGTTTGTTTAATTTTGTTTTGGGGGCACACCCAGCGACACTCAAGGGTTAATCCTGGCTCTGCTCTCAGAACTCATTCCTGGGGTAGTGGACCAAATAGGATGCCAGGAATCAAACCCAGGTTCATTATGGGTCAGCTGCATGCAACCACTGTGCTATCGCTCCAGCCCCTAATAAGTTTCTTTCAAATATTTTTGACCCGAGTGATAGCACTATGGTAGGGCATTTGCCTTGTATGTGGCTAGCCAGGGATGGAACTGGGTTTTATTCCAGGCATCCCACATGGTCCCCAAAGCCTTGCCAAGGTCAATTTCTGAGTGCAGAGACAGGAGTAACCTCTGAGCACCTCCAGGATTGGCCCCAAAACCAAAATAAATAATTATTTTTATGTTATTGAAGCATCATAATTTATAACTATTCATAGTTAAGTTTAAATATACAATGTTCCAGCACCAATCCCACCACCAGGGTAAATTTTCCTCTACCAATGTTCCCAGGTTCTCTCCAAATCCCCCATGCCCCAGCCTACCAATCATTGCAGGTACCTCTATAAGTTTGGTTGTTGACATTTGGACCTCATAATTACCATGATATTGATTCTGTAGTTTGGGGTAGATATTTAGCTCTGTCATTCCTTAAGCAATGTACCTAAGTACTCTTGATCCTTACCTCCCCCCACATTGCTTCTCATCTGTCTCTTCTTCCTTTTCTTTCACTCTACTTTGTTCCTTCTCCCTGTAGTCTGAGGCCAAGGGGGATCTAGGCACAGCCAAAATCTACACTATTATAGTCTCTCATCCAGTTATTCTAAAAACCACATATAAGTGTTATCTTGTATTTATCCTTCTGGCTTACTTAATTTAACATTGTATCTTCCAGTTCTGTTCATGTTGCAACAAATAGCATGTCATAATTTTGTAATTCCTTACATCTGTGTAGTATTCCATTGTGTGTATATATACACATACATATAACATATGTCTATGATATACTCACCTACTGTTGCTAATTTAGACTGATTCCAAATCTTAGCTAGTAACAGAGTTTATATGTCCTTTTGCATGATTACTTTTATCCTGGGGATAGATACCGAAATGAAGGATTGCTATTATATGGAAGTACAATTATGAATTTTCTGAGATCCTCCATACTGTGTTCCATAGGGATAGGACTAAACATTCTCACCAGAAGTGGATGAGAGTTCCTTTTCCACCATATTCCTACCAATATATATTTACCCCAGTATTTTTGATAGGTGCTAATCTAACTGATATAAAATAATAACTAAATATCATCTTGATTTGAATTCCCTAATAATAAGTGTTGGTGAGTACATTTAATGTGCCTGCTGACCTTCCTATGGTCTTTTGTCAGAAAAGTGTCTCAATTTTCTTTTCCCATTCTGAGAGGCTTTAGTGGAGGTTTTTTTTTTTTTTTTGCTGATTTTTGTGAGTACTTTTATATCATTGATGTCAACCTTTTATCTGAAGTGTTCAGTGCAAATATTTTCTCCCACATATCTGTCTTTTCATTTTAGCCCATGTTTCTTTTGCCATACAGAAACTTTTTAGTTTGATGTAGTCCAGTTAGTTTTGATTCTGTAGACTTTGCCAATAGCATCATATTATTGAAGACAACTTTGAAGGTTAGATCTTAAGAGAGTACTGCCTATATATTACACAGTATACTTTATAGATTCAAGTCTGATCTCAGGATCTTTGATCTACTTTGAGTTGGCTTTGTGTATCGTGGGACATATGGATCCAGATTATACTTCTTACACTTGGTTATCCAATTCTTAAAAAAAAAAACATTTGTTGAAGAGGCTCTCTTTATTCCATTTGATGCTCTCATCTCCATTATCAAAGTTATCTGATAAGGGGTTTGAATTTAGATATCCTAATCTGACCCATTCTATGGTCAGATAGTCTTTATTCCTTACCATGCTGTTTTGATTTCTATGGATTTGTAGCATAGTTTCAACTTAGCTAATGAATACCTCACAATTATTTATTTTTCAGTATGCTTTGGGCTATCTGGCATATTTTATGATTCTATAAAAACTTTATAATTATCCTCCACAACCTTTATATTTGACTGTTCTGAGTCCTTGAAGAATGTTATCTGAATTTGAATAGGGATTGCCTTAAATCTATATAGTAATTTAGATAGGATAATCATGTTGACACTACTGATTCTTCCAATTCACAATAATAATAATGGAACCTTTTTTTCCCATTTTCTAAGGTCTTCTTAGATTTTTTTCTTAAGTACTTTGGAGTTTTGTTGTATAGGTCTCTCACCTCTTTTGTTAAAGTTGATTACTAGGTACTTGATGTTTCGGTACACTATTTTAAGTAGGATGGTCTCTTTGATCTGCCTCTGATTTATTACTTGTATATAAGAATGCAACTAATTTTGCTGTGCTGATTTTGTAGTCAGCTACTAACTTACTGTATTGGTTGATTGTTTCTAGGAGCTTTATTGTGGAATTTTTAGACTCTTTAGCATATAACATCTGCAAACAGAGAAAGTTTGACTTCCTCTTTTCTAAGTTGGATTCTTTTGATTTCCTTCTTTTGTCTGATTGCTATTGCTAGTACACCTAGTACTGAGTTTCATGAGAGTTCAGATAGTGGACATCTTTGCCTTGTGTCTAATCTCAGTGGGAATGCTTTTTGTTTTTCGCCACTAATATTGGTTATGTGCTTTATGTGGATAGCTATTACTAGCATAAGGTAGCTTCTTCCCATTCTCATTTTACTGAAATATTTTTTTACCATGAATAGGTATATAGATCATTTCAGAAAACTTCTCTGCATCACTGGATATGATCATATAAGATTTTATTTTTCCTTTTACTAATATGTTTTTATGTTAATACTTTGTATTTGTTGAACTATCCTTGCTTTCCTGGGATATATATTTATATTCTCGCATGTTTCTACATGGTTTGGGATTTAGAGGATAGATGGACAGTAGAGGCTCAATCCCTTGCCTAGAGGTGGGATACAAAGGTGAAAAACTGAAGGATATGGCTCCCTCAATGTTAGCTTTCAAGATGCGTCATTGATACTTATATCTATTCAATATATTTATAATTATTATGGATGATTTTTTGTCAGTTACTGATATGTAAGCAGAGGTTATAAATTATTTATCCCAAGAAGCCATGTCCATAACTTTGCATGACTTCTTTTCAGTTATTGCCATTATTGTTTTTGTTACTTCACAATGCTGGCCACAGATTTTAGTATAAAAAGTTCTACGGAATGACAACTCAACATTTGTTATATTGTAGATAAAATGACATAATTTTATTTGAGTCATACAGATTTCTATTACAGACTTAGGTGTACTCTGGCTTACTAGATATGTGGTTTAGAAAATTTACTTAATTTCTATGATTCTGTTCTTTTAAATGCCCTCTTCTGTGTCAGTTCATAGGATTAAATAAATTACATATATTCATATCTATTTATATATAATAGTAGAGTACCTAACTGTCTCTCAATAAATTGGATAAAAAAATAACTCTGACCATTACTATTAGTGTTTAAATGAGGAACACCATGAAGTTCTTTGAAGCTAGTTCATTGAATCCAATGGAGACTATAACCTATAATAAAATGACACACCTTTTGAAAATGCATAAAAATGTATAAACTTGAGTGGTCAGTGCTTTCCCAACAGCAATGATTCATTTTCTCTATCAGTCTACCTTACTGAGTTAGAATTCCTTAGCATATGTAGAAGATGGAAGTTGGTAGGATACCAAATTATTTTCATTTGGTTTTGTTTGAGAGCCAAACCTGACAGCAATCAGGAGCTTCTCCCAGCTTGGACTTCGTTCCCAGGAATCAAGTCTGTTCCTTATGCAGGTGCTCAGCTCATTTAGCTATCTCTCCAGTCTAAGGTGCTGAGTTTAAATTCATGCTGTGCTGTAAAATATGAATCCAACAATCTCAATATACTTATTGTCCTGAATGTTTTTGTCAGTAACTGATATGCAAGCGGGAGTGGTAAATGAGTGATCACAAGAAGCCATGTCCCTAACTTTGCACAGCTTTTAAGTTAGTGTTCTTTCCATGGAAGTCTTTTTTTCCGTTATTGTTGTTGTTACTTCAGACTATTGGCCCCAGTTTTTGGTATAAAAAGTTTTGCAGAATGACAATTGAGGTTGCGTGATCACCCCACACACCCTGTTTAGAATGCCTTAGGGCAGTGGTCCTCAAACTATGACCCGCGGGCCACATATTGTATTTGTTCCCGTTTTGTTTCTTCACATCAAAATAAGATGTATGCATTGTGCATAGGAATTTGTTCGTAATTTTTGTTTTTACTATAGTCTGGCCCTCCAATGGTCTGAGGGACAGTGAACTGGGCCCCTGTTTAAACAGTTTGAGGGTCCCTGCCTTAGGGGAATGAGTCTGAGGAAGCAGGGTAGTGATGAAGAAATAATAAGCCAAGCCAGTCAGGTGAGACCCATGAAACAGTCTGGCCTGGTGGCATCTCTGACAGCAAGTCAAACTGATTTCTTTTTTTTAATAAGGCAAAAATACCTTTTATTAAAGTATAAGTGACCTTTTTTATAGTAACATAACATAACATATAATATAATTTATATAATAATAATACATGTAAGTCAAAGAAAGTTTCTGATTAAAAACACAATTTTTTCCATAATGGCTTACATATCTTTCACAGTAGTATTTTAGGTACATATTAACATTGAATCAGGGGAATACTCATCACCAAATATGTCCTCCCCACATTCCAGTTCCCTTTCTGCAACCCATATATCCCTGATTTCTTTATTATACCAATACCCATTCACCTGAAAGGACAAGTTGAGAGCAAGACAAAAGTACCTATTCATTAGGATTTTACATCTCAAAGGAAGAAATTTAAGAAAGGAGGAAT
>PVKC010010094.1:0-26064 GCA_004027635.1 Crocidura indochinensis
CCTTCCTTCCTTCCTTCCTTCCTTCCTTCCTTCCTTCCTTTTTTCTGACCATTATTTCTTTTTTTTTCTTTATTTAAGCACCATGATTACATACATGTTTGTAGTTGGATTTCAGTCATAAAAAGAACACCTCTCCCTTTACCAGTGCACCATTCCCACCACCAATGCCCCCATCTCCCTCCCGCTCCACTCCCTGTCTGTCTTCAATGCAGACATTCTACTTCTTTCACTCATTATCATTGTCAGATAGTTGTCAGTGTAGTTATTTCTCTAACTGCACTCACCACTCTTTGTGGTAAGGTTCATATCATGGGCTGGTCCTTCCAGCCCTCATCTATATTGCCTCTGGGTATTATTACAATAATGTCTTTTATTTTTTATTAAATAGATGTGAGAGTCTATTCTGTGTTTATCTCTCTCCCTCTGACTTATTTCACTCAGCATAATAGTTTCCATGTCTATCCATGTATAGGAAAATTTTATGACTTCATTCCTCCTGATGGCTGCATAGTATTCCATTGTGTATTTGTACTAAAGTTTTATTTAGCCATTCATCTATTGAAGGGAGGGGTTCTTAAGGCAGAACAGAGGCTGTTACATGGATTGAACTTGTTACCTTTGCCACTGATGAAAGTTCAGGTGATTTGGTGAGCCCAGTACACCCAGGAAGATGCCCTTTAGTCGGGGCATCTTCCTTGGCAAGGGTCACCTGCACAGGCTTCCAGAGCCTCTCCAATGAGCTACTCTCCTGCCAAGGATAATATTGGGGGACATATTTTGTTTTCCTTCAATTTAATACTCCTGATTCTGTTCTCAGAAATTATTCCTGGCAGGCTCAGAGGACCATAAGAGATGATGCTGGAGATCGAACCTGGATTGGCTGTATGCAAGGCAAATGCCCTCCCCACTGTGCTATCACTCAGCCATCTCAAAGGTTCATTTTCTTATGCCCAAAAGAGTGAGTGCAAATCTATGTGACTCAGAGAAAAACAGCAATGTAGAGGATTCTGATTTAAAAATGATTAAGAATTTCAAGAGGGTGATGGATATAACCTCAAACCAATTCAGGATTCCTCTGTGTGGAGGAGGGGGCACAAGTTGGAGGCTGGGAAGATGGGCATAATTGCCCATATTTTAAGCAGTAACACAGAGGGCTGGTTCATCATTCACAGTCAGGCAGTTATGAGGCTGACTGCCAGAGGGCCGGCCTTATCACTTGACTCAGTGAGGGACAATGTGGTAAAGACAAGCTAGCCTCAGAGGCAGAGCAGCAAAATCATCGCAGCTATGGAGATCCTAAAAGTTCCATTAGGTCTGCATAGAAGCACAGAGAACTCCAGCTGAGATCTGACACTGAGTGCCTTCAGTTCATGCCCACAAATCACTACAAATAGGGAGCACTCACCCTGACTCCCAGCTAGGCTGTGGAAGTGCTGTGAGCTAATTCCTTGGGGACAGTAACACGGACCATCTAGCTTGGGAAGATTTCTCATTAAACAACTATTTGCCTAATTGGGATAAATCAAACACACTGCTAATTAGTAGCTTCCAACGGGTAAAAATAGATGGCAACTCACTCGCATTATTGCTGTGCAAACTCAACCTCAGGCTGATTCCATGGGCGACAGATTTCATGCCTAAGCCCATGTGGCAGTTGCCCAGCAGTGGGTGGCATACAATTGAGATAAGGCAGGTGGCCAGTAGGTCAGAGGCTGCTTTTGTTGGTGCCTGTCACATGAAATGGACCATCCCCTCCACATGCTGTGGTAGGATTCTGTGAGTACTGTTCAGGCAACAGCTGCAGGTAATAAGGAACATGAGCAGCTGAAAGGGTGAGTGGAGGGCCAGGAGGGCAAGGCATTTGCCTTGCAAGCAGCTGATCCAGGACCAAAGGTGGTTGGTTCGAATCCCGGTATCCCATATGGTCCCCCGTGCCTGCCAGGAGCTATTTCTGAGCAGATAGCCAGGAGTAATCCCTGAGCACCGCCAGGTGTGGCCCAAAAAACCAAAAAGAAAAAAGAAAAGAAAGGGTGAGCGAAGTTGCTGTGGGTGACACACATCTGGGCTGCTGCAGACTTGGTGTCACTCTTGTGCCATTGTCCCCATGACAGCTGACACTTCCAGTTCACCTTATATTTGACAGTCCTAACTCATTTTTAATTCAAATATTTTTTAATTTTTTTAAATATTTTTTTTAAAAAGCATTGTGATTTACAAAGTTATTCATCATTGGGTTTTGAACAGACAATGTTTCAGTACCAGTCTCACTGCCAGCATCAATGTCCCTCCACCAATGGCCCTATAGTTCATCCCATGCCACCATTCCCCATCCCAACCTGCCATTTTAATAGGCACCTATTTAAGTTTTGTTGTTCAAGTTTGGATCTCATAATTTCATTGTTGTTGACTCTATGGCTTGGACATTTAGTTCTGTCTTTTCCTTTTTTATTTTTGGTTTTTGAGCCACAACCAGCAGTGCTCAGGCTCTGCACTGAGGAATCACACGTGGTGGACTCGGGGGACCATATTGGATGTTGCGTATCAAATCTGGGTCAGCTGCATGCAAGGCAAACACCTTACCTACTGTATTATCACTCCAGCCCCTGAGTTCTGTCCTTCCCTAACCCTACCAAGGCCTGGATTCTGTGGGTCCCTTTACCCTGTCAGTTCTCCTCCATTCCATTTCTTTCCTTCTCCTCACTATTCTCTGGGGACAACAGTGTTCTAAACAACCCTAAAATTCAAATATTTCTTTTCTTTTTTTTTTTTTTTTTGGTTTTTGGGTCACACCCGGCAGTGCTCAGGGGTTACTCCTGGCTCCATGCTCAGAAATTGCTCCTGGCAGGCACGGGGGACCATATGGGGCACCGGGATTCGAACCGATGACCTTTTGCATGAAAGGCAAACGCCTTACCTCCATGCTATCTCCCAGGCCCCAAAATTCAAATATTTCTTTTGCCTACTTCTGAGTTGGATGCATGTCTGGGGTCATCTGAAGATCACTTTGTTTTTGGACCACACAAGATAGTGCTCAGTTGGCACTCAGAAATTGCTTTTGATGGACTCAGGGGACCATATGGGATTCCAGGGATCAAACCCAGGTCAACTGTATTCAAGGAAAACACCCTCCCTGACATACAATCTCTCTTGCTGTTACTATTATTATTATTTAAAGAAAATGATATTGAAGAAGAGGTACATAGAAAAGGAGGGAGGAAGATGGGTTGGGTTTAGCACCTTCAGAATACCATCAAAGACCTAATTCTTCTTCCTGTTTTTACTCTTCTGAACCTCAGAGTGTTAACTTTCCAGTCTAGCTCTGTCTTCTCCAAGTCCCAGACCTTGACTCTTTAGAAACCCTTGTCCATTGGGGCCGGAGCTGTAGTGCAAGCTGTAAGGAGTCTGCTTTTCAAACACTAGCCTAAAATGAACCGCTTTTCTATCCCCTGGCATCCCATATGGTCCCCCTAAGCCAGGAACGCTTTCTGAGCACATAGCCAGGAGTAACCCCTGAACATCAGTGGGTGTGGCCCCAAAACAAAACCAACCAAACAAAAGAAATTCTTGTCCAGGGTTGAAGAGGCTCTTCCATGGGTTCCCTGGAGAACAGAGTGGACCCAAATGCTTGTCCGAGAAGCAGGAATGAGAACTGGGGAAAGAGCCAGGGTCAGAGTTGTGATACTCACAGGGTCTGTGCTTGAGTTACCTGCTGCTGCGGGTCCTGGGGGATATTCCTGGAGCAAGGAGGGGGAGTAGGGAGCCCCTGAGTTTGGGGTCTGTACCAGGTAGAGTTGTGCAGGGAGAGAAGGCCCAGGTAAGTAGAAGATAAAGTTCTGTGTGAGGGTTCATGGCGAACATTGTGGGCTCAGGGCAGGTAGGAGCTTGCTCAGCACCCAGGATGGTGGTTGTCTCTGAAGGCGGTTTCCAAAGCACTGTGCCCAGAGTGATGTGCTCCCCAACTTGGCTCCAAGCCAACAAACAGCCCTACTTATCCTGGGCACCTGGCACCCTTCCCTCTGAGGGAACCCTCTCTCTGTTTTTTTTTCCCCCAGACCACAGAATTATTCTAAAGAGTACTGTGCTTCTTCCCGCAGGAACTGGGGTCTCCAGGTTCCTGAGTGTGTGCCTGTGCATCTGCTACCCTTGAGCAGGGGAACTAAAGATGGTGTCAGTTACCCTGTCCCCTGTGGGGTCCTTGGGTAAGGAACCCTTACTTTCGTCTGGCCTCAACAATGTTGAGAGTCCAACACTAGGCTTCTCTCTAAAACTGGAATAAGATGCCAGAAGGGTGTTTTCTTTGGGGTTCCCCTAAAAGCAGAGGCAGATCCCCTCTGCTGAGGAGCTCATGGCTATGACAGAACTAAGGGGGGGGGAGATGATGTAGGGAATCAGAACTTAGAGCAAGAGGAGAATCTTCTTGTTTCTTGGATCAGGATTGAGACTATTTCCCACATACCCTCATCAGAACTCAGATTGTATTTTTTGGTGATGCTTGGGGATTACTCCTAGCTCTGCATTCAGGAATTACTTCTGCCAGTGCTCAGGAGCCATGTGGGATGCCAGGGATTGAACCCAGGAGGGCCTCATGCAAGATGAGCACCCTCCCTGCTGTGCTATTATTGCCTTTGAACAATCTGCCAGCCAATGCTTATGAGGTTGGAGACTGTTAAGAGACTCCTCATGTTCCCCTGGGGTGAGAGTGGGGCCCCTTTCCAGATGCACATGTTTCCTCCATTCTGAAGTGAAATTGGGGTTTGGTTAGAGGAAAGGTGGGGGAAGCCAATACATGAATGGAACCCTGCTTTGTTTCTCAGCCTTATTCTGACCATGGCCCCCTAGGTCTTTTTTCCTCCCTATATTCCCTGTCTCAGTCTATGGTCACAGTTATGTGGTTCTTTTTGATGGTCCCTTGAAATGGCCTGCAGAGAACCTTATGGGGTTCTCTTATCTGGCCACAGGGAAGTCAGATACAGGGGTAGACCCAGAGCTGGCACTGTGATCTTTATCTATGACTCTCATGGTAATGGGGATCAGGGATCGATTCCTCCAGAGAAGATGAGGACAGTGATCAGAGATAGAAAGAGTGGCATGGGAGGGTCTCCACAGCCCATAACAGGAAAGCCCTCAAGGGCTTGTTTTAAGAGTCTCAGGCCTATTGATCCTGGGGCATGTTAGTTCATGGCCTGTTGGTTCTGTAGCATGTTGGTCCAAGGGCCTGATGTTCCTGAAGTCTGTTGGTTCATGGACCTGTTAGTTCCATGACCTGTTTGTTTATGACCTTATTGGTTCATTGGACTGTTGGTTCATGGACCTGTTAGTCCCATGACCTGTTGGTTTATGAGCCCATTAGTTCATGGGACTTTAGGTCCTGGGGCCTACTGGTCCTGAGGTCTGCTGTTTCATGGGCCTGTTGGTTCATGGGCCCATTGATTCAGGTGTCTGTTGGTTCATGGACCTGTTGGTTTATGCACCTATTTGTTCATGGGACTGTTGGTTCATGGGCCTGTTGGTTTATGAGCCTATTGGTTTATGGGGTTGTTGGTTCATGGGGCCAATTGATGCTGAGGCCTATTGGGTCATAGGCCTGTTGTTTCATGAACCTGTTGGTTAAAAGGTCTTTTGGTTCATTGGCATGTTGGTCCCATGGCCTGCTGGTTCATGGGCCTATTGGTTCATGGGCCTGTTGGTATTCAGGCCTACTGGTCTTCCCCTCCTTAGGGACTCTGAATGAAGGAATGTTTCATGAGCTAACATATGTGCTGTTTCAAGACACATACTCTATGATTATTTCTGAAATACATTATTGTTTCCACAATGAGTGAACTATTAGAGCTTGAACAAATATACATGGATCTCAGGAGGATGGAAAGAAAACTGTTCCCTCCAAAAGGGATTTTATCCAACCATCCCCTGAGCCCAAACCCAAGTTTAATCAATCTAGGAACCACCATAGGTCCAGGCTTTGTGGCTTCCATGACAAACCTAAGTCCAATTAGGGAGTTTCCCATTTTATGGGGGAGCTCCTTCTCTGTCCCTGACTTTCATCTCTGGGCTAGCTGACCTGTGTCCTATCTTCTGTGTTCTGTCCTGCCTCAGAGGGACCTCTTATTTACACTGGTAATTAGTTGGTTTGGCTTAGAGCTTCATCCCACAGGGAAGTGCCTCACTCCCTAAGTATGTTTTGAGGATCATGGTGCCAGGTATTGTTCTAGATTACAGGGATACAGAGGAAGCCAATTCCCTGACACATCCATGAGTTTCACATCCATGAAACTGCACTCTAACTCAGTGCAGTTTCAAACCTGGGCTATGTGGGTGAGATCTGGTTTACAAATAGGGCCTTACAGGTGGGATAGAGGTAAGGGTCTTTCCAGGGGACCCCACTGCAAGTAGGATGCATTGTTAACCCAGTGGCACCTACTAGCCTTTTTTTGGAGAACAGGAGGGAGGTACATCCAGGGATCCAGGTGGGAGAGGTCAGTCAGGCCAGGGTATTTAAAAAGATACGGTCCAGAAGAGGACATCAGGCTGCCTCCCCTCAAACACTCCATTTCAGACTGGAGAACTGTGAGGCAGTAGGTGCCTCTTGTGCAAGTCCCCCAGCTGAAAGTGCCTCAGAGTACCAAGGGTCCTAGTAAGTCAGGGGGTGACTCAGCCTGGAGGAGATGCTAGGAGGTGGGCAAAGCAGGAAGGATCTACCAGCTCTCTTCTCAGTCCTTTATTCCAGGCCTTGCATTGTTCTAGTAAATGAAGCAGTTTGGGGACACAGTTTTCTCTGCAGAAATGGGCCAGTCCTCAACAAGCTCAGAGAGCCAGGGTGAGGGTTCACATGCCTCAACGCCTCTCCTGAGCATACTCTGTCTACAGTGCAGGTCTGATGGTGCAGTGTGGGAACCTGGGCTCCAGGGGAACTGGCAGTGTTGAGGTTAATCAACAGTGTTGAGTTTGTTAATCAAGCTTCAAACTCCAAAGCCTGGACACCAGAGAGATGCAGGTCTGGAGGCAAATTCCAATGAAGGAAATAATCCACATACACTAAAAAAGGTGAAATGGGTTCAGGAGTTCCAACACGCAAGCCTGCAACTCCTAAGAAGACAACTCAGTGGGAAAGTCTGGAAACACAAGAGAGAGATTTCTCGAGACCTGGAATAATTATTGGGAAGAATCAGATCACACCCTGGGGTGGAGATTAAGTGGTCTAAACACCAGTCCAAGGTACTACATTCAAAGATGTTTCCAACCAATGAATTACAAGATATATACTGAGTGGGATGGCATCTGGTTAATACCACAGGAATGGCCCCTAGCTTCTGGGGAAACATGAGACACTAGGATTAAATTTAGAGCCTGAGCACCTCCCTGCCACATGCTTCATACCTTTTGGGCAGATTCTGGCTCTGTATTCCTGGAGAGTGGCTTACTTGCAGGGGTGATGAGTTTATCATCTTCCCAGAATATTATGTGCAAGAATATTGCACCTGTTCTCATTGGAGACTTCGTTTGTGTTTCTCCTCCAGCAAAGGAACATGCCAGCATCATGAGAAAAACCATGTCTAAGTCCTCCAGTTTATTAGAAAAGTGAGCAGATTTTTGGTTGGGTGGGGTGGGGAATGAGTTGACCTTCCACACAGCATTCAGGGGATCTAGGCCCCCCCCTCAGGTACTCTTGACTATGCAGTTCAATGTGGGGGTCTAAGGGTGCTGTGCTGCTTGAGTGGGGTTGCTTGAGTCACCCCAGTGATGCCCAGAGGTCTCCAGGAACCTACTATTGAAGTTCTGGGGCCCACTATGGGTCCAAACAGGTTCACCTTCAAGTGAGGCCTGCCCTTGAGTCCCAGAAGTCTTCCTTCCACCCCAAATCACCAAATCTTAATTGGCCCAAATTATTTTGGTTTTGCTGGATTTTGGTCCTTAGCCAATAGGTTGGTTTCAGTTAGGCATTACCTTTGCTGTTGTTTTTGGAATAAAGGTATGTATGTGAGTGGGATTTATTATTGTTATATGTAACCCTTTTCAAACCAGCTTATTGGAATGATGATTTCTTCTTTTCTAGCCAGAACACTCTAGTAGGGGACAGTCTGAGGCAGAGGGAAGAATGCAGTGACTCACTGAAGTACTTTTCCAACATCCAGTTCAATGAAGTTGATTTGCTTCAATGGAATCATGAGTCATTTTCCTGGTGATTTTCAGGGCAGATTGGGGAGACAATAAGCTAATGAGAGAGCTATTGAGGAGGTGCTTCTAGAGTAGACTGGACTTCAGAGACCGGGGCAAACTAGATAGATGGTGGAAAATACAGTTCCCTAAAGAAGGCAAGTGTCACTCCACAGCCAGCCATGCATACTTTCACTCTCTCATGTTCCCTTTTTGTTTAAGAAAAAAGCCTGACATCACCAGGTCTGTGGGCCAGGTCAAAAATACCGGGGATCTAAGATAATGAGAGTTGGAAATGATCATTGTAGACAAGAACTGGGTGCAGAAAGGAAATAAAGTGATAGGCAGGGTACCCCTTTGGGAACAATACTAAGAACTGAGAGTCAGAGAGAGACACACACACAGAGACATAGGAACTAATAGACACAGATAGAGAGACAAAGAGACAGAGAGACAGAAAGATGTCAACCAGAGAGGCAGACAGGCAGGAGACAGGGCAAGGGGCAGTGGGGAGGATGAGAGGGAAATTGGAGATATTGGTGGTGGGAAATGTGCATTAGTGAAGGGTGTTGGACATTGTATGACTGAAACTCAATCTTAACAACTTTGTCATTGTGGATAAATAACTTTATTATGAATCAATTTGTAACCACAGTGTGCAAATAAAGTAGTTGAAAAAAAAAAGGAAAAAGAAGTACTGTGGGTGCCTTGGTCAGCAGTTGTAGCATTTCTTTCTTAAAAAAAAAAGCTGAAGAACCCAGTCTGGCCCAGCTTTGGTCTCTCAGGAGCAACTCCCTCAGTGCCACAGGACCTAGACCCCAAAGCTGAAAGAATGGAAAAAGCCGGAAATGGAAGTCAGTCAGTCAGTCAGTCAGTCAGTCAGTCAGTCAGTCAGTCAGTCAGAAAAAGCAACAAGAAACAAGATTGTAATGGGCTAATTGTGAGGTTTGGGGAAATTTCTCCCCTTGAGAAATTTGCAAGCAAAGCCCCTTCCCAAAAATCTCTGACCAAAGGCATGACCTTGCCTTCCTGGATCTGCTCTGTCTGTCCAATGGTTTGATAGGGGAAAAAAATGCCACTTTCATCTTCAAACCAGCAGCAAGTCAACTTGAACAAGGTCTGAATTTAAGCTGGAATGAAAGAGCTTCCTGGGCATCAGCATTCCAGCATTCAGAGCAGGAGAAGACAAATGTCATTTCTGATTTCTCAAACTTGAGCAGAACAGTGAAAGAAGCTGTTGGGTGTCAAAATGGAAAGTAAAATCACCCCCAGAATGTTTGTCCGAGCTGTCGGAGGCTGGTGTACTCAGACAGAGACTTTTCTAGTCTTTGGTGTTGGGATAATGTGCAAAGACAAAATTGTTTTAGGGGTGACATTTTAAGGAAGTTCCTGGAAAGGCTGCTTATGGGAAGCAAACGGGCCACTCGACCTTTTGTGTGCCTGAGAGGTGACAGACAGGGCAGTTCTGGGTTCATGAGGTTCTTTATTTATTTTCTTTGAGTTGTGGGGGAACACATATCAGTCCCTCCAAAATATTTTTTTAAGATGAAGGTTGATTTCACAGGGTGGATGGGAAGCTCTGTGTCTGGGAAAAAGTTTTTTTTTTTTTTTTTAGTTTTTATTTTGTGGTTGTGCTAAGGATTACAAGCCAGGATCTCGCATCCAGTAGAACTTGCTTCATCCTAGCTCTTGGAATGTGCCTTTGGCAAAATTCTGACATGTGTGTAAGAAAAATCCACCCCAACGCGTGTCTTCCCCATTGAACCAGTGAAGACTTACATACCCAGGTCCCATATCTCCTTGCTAATGAGAAGGAAAGACAGAACACTATAAATGGTCTTTTTCTCTGCCTTCTCTGGTCATTGCCTTTCTTCCTCAACCTTTGTCTTGGTTGTGAATCTTTGGGTTTTTTTTTTGGGGGGGGGGTCACACCCGGCAGTGCTCAGGGGTTATTCCTGGCTCCATGCTCAGAAATTGCTCCTGGCAAGCACGGGGGATCATATGGAACGTCAGGATTCGAACTGATGACCTTCTGCATGAAAGGCAAATGCCTTACCTCCATGCTATCTCTCCGGCCCCTTGGTTGTGAATCTTAACCTACATCCCCCAAACAGAGGAATAGGTTATTCTGTTGGGCTGACTCTCTCATATTTCCAAGAAGGAGTCACATTCATATAATTTGACTACATTTATTAGATAATCTAGTATAGTAATATTACTATATTAGAAAATTTGACTCTTTTGTCCATCTGATGTCCTATTAGTTATCCAACATCTGCAGAACCCAGAGTGAAGTAAAATGTTTTTCCCTTTTATCCCAACAGCACCATGGAGGGAAGAAAATTGCCCAAGGAACTGGGGTTGGTTGGCATATTCTGCTTATTTTTTGTTACTTTCACCAGACCAACTTCATACTTACCTTAGATAAGTATCTGGTTGCTCTGCCCAAGGCCTATTTTTTTTTTTAATCAGTGCCACTGGTTCTGGGGGGACCTGGCTTGAGGAATAGAGAAAAAAACTTCTAGGGTGAAAAAAGACACCCAGTTGTATCCACAATAACTTATGTAGCTTAAACATTTGGGCCTAATTCACTCTAATGGGGAAGTAAATCCCAACCACATTGATCTGACACATCTAATGATATATAATACTTGCTTTGATTGCATGGTAATTAGGTATATAAAAGTATAGTTTTCCCAATAAATAATTGTAATTACTATCACTCTCATACGACAGAATCAAACTTTTATTTTACTTTTGTTATATTTTTTCTAGTAGCCATAATTAGCAGCAATGTTCACAGATTTCCCTGATATCTTTATCTCTGTTATCTTTCTCATCCATTGCTTTATTCATTCATTCCTTTATGGTACCTACTGTATGTCAGGCATAGATATTCGCTGTACAGGCAGCTGGCATTTTTTTTTTTTTTTTGGTTTTTGGGCCACACCTGGTGACGCTCAGGGGTTACTCCTGGCTATATGCTCAGAAGTCACTCCTGGCTTGGGGGACCATATGGGGAACCGGGGGATCGAACCGTGGTCCATCCTAGGCGAACGCTGGAAAGGCAGGCACCTTATCTCCAGCACCACCGCCCGGCCCCCTGGCATTCTTGTTAGATATATCAAAAGGTGACATCATACAGAGCAGGGTCATTCTGCATTATATGATTATAAAGATGGCCTAGTTTTGAAATGCTACTATGACCCCCTGAAAGATGAACCCCAAAAGAATTGAACCAGGAGAACTTATTGCAGTTTGGGTGAGGGATGAATGACAAGAAGTTGAAAGGCAGTGAGGGGTTAAGAGGGAGTGGATCATGAAGTTAATCTCACAACTCCTTAAGTCCTGTGGGATGGTGTGTTCCAAGGAGAGGGATTATTTGGGAGACAGACCATTATTCACTGCATGTGGAGGCTCAGAGAAAAAAGGCTGCAAGAAGACACCCAAGTTTGAAGGTTGTGAGGGAAGAAGCATTTTTTTCTGACATAGGAGGGAAGCAGAAGAGCAGCTTGGACAAGACATTTGTTGTGAATATATTCAGTGAGCTGATATTTATGATGGAATGTTCCAGAAAAACTTCCCTGATGGCTACTGCTACATGAATCTAAAGCTATGCTGTCCAACATGGAAGTCACCACTTTGTTGTCAAGATTTAAAATGACAATAGAATAAACTTTGAATGCAGTTCTTCAGTCAAATGGGCGATATTTCCATAGCCATGTAGGGCTAGAGGATTGCCATATTGGACAGAGTAGATACGGAATGTTCCTGTCAATGTTATCACTGTATTAACACATTGATGATTTGTTATCACAGACTGAGTGGCTTAAAATAACAAATTCATTGTCTCACAGTTCTGGAAGATGTAAGGTATGATATCACATTGCCAGAGGGCCCTGTTTCTCCTGAAGCTCTGAGAGAGAATCTGTTCCAGAACTTTCTCTTAACATCTGGTGTTGCCAGCTGTTCCTGACACAGATCAGCTGTATGTGCAACTCTGTTACCTCTGCTTCCTTGTTCATGTGTATCCTTTTCTCTGTGTCTGGATATCTCCAGAATTTCTCTCCAAATATGAATATCCATCATTGAATAGTTATGACTTAATATTAGCTTGACGTCATAAGAAAAACACCCAACCTGTAGATAAGATCACAGATACACTGGGAAATAGTCATTTGAACTCTGCTTTAAGAGAACAATTCAACCTGTATCAGTTGCAAACATTGTAATGAATAGCACTATGGTAGAGCCCGAAAAACAAAAGTTGTGAGAAAAGGGAATGTCATCCAGGGGACAGATGTACAGAGAAAGGAAGAGTCTTTAACCAGACCTTGGATACAGATATGGATGGGATGAGAGGAGGATTAAAAATTCACAGAGGAGAGGCCAGATATATAGTATAGTGATAGGACACTTGCACATGGCTGACCCGAGTTTGATCCCTGGCATCCTATATGTTCCCCTGAGCTGACCAGAAATGATTCCTGAGTACAGAGTCAGGAGTAAACCTTGAGTTTACTTTTTTGTGTGTGCCCCCAAAACAAAAAAAAAAAGAGGAAAATTCATAGAGGAGATAAGAAGATGAAGACAGGTCAGTTAGAAGGAAAACTGGAAGAGTATGGAGACTAGGAAGTAGAAGCATCATTTTAAGGTGATGAGTGTGATTGATAGAATAAACCAGTGTTGAGAAATTAAGCTGGAAAGAACCCAGGGGTTTTCCAATGAGGAAGCTATTGACCAAGAGTCAGTGAAGTCAAAGAGTTGGAATTAATGATGACTCAGATTGGCAGGGAATTAAAACATGGAATCCAAAGTAAGTGGAAACAGACGTAGTATAAATGAAAGAAAAAATAGAAACCCAACAGATGCCTATCAAGTAGAGGAAATTAGAATTTTGGGAGCAGTGAGACAGCATAGTTCGCACTGAACATGGTTGGTGCATTTATTGGTTCTTTGAAAATGTGACAGTATATTTTTTTATGCTTTTTATTTTTTTCAGAGCTGGGGGTTAAGCCCAGGCCCTCAACCATGTAAGGCAAGTGATCAACCTTCTGCCAAAACTGTGACTTGGAATGAAATGCTGTATCAGCCAGCAGATCCTCAAATAACAGCATTTCACATCAACATTAGACTGAAATGGGATTGTTCATTATGGACCTGCGGTACAACATTCGCCTCTGGAAGATGGACAAAAATTGAACTGTTATCGACATGGGCACGCATTCGTACTTGCCATACGTTAGTCAATATACAGAATAGATTTTACCTTCAAGTAGTTCATAAACAATCATGGCAATAGTAAAAAGTTTCAGAGCGCTTATTATTTTCAGGCACTGTCTGAAATTTTTTAAATTCAGATAAATCAATTAAAGCGCATTAGATCTGGGGCCAGAGTGATAGCACAGTGAACAGCTTTGCACTTGTTTTGCACACAGTTGATCTGCCTTTGATCTCTGTTGTTCCATATGGTCCACTGAACACTGCCAGAACTAATTTCTGAGCACAGAGTCAGGAGTAACCTCTGAGCACTGCTGGATGTGCTCCCCTACCAAATGAATTGAATCCTTGCAATAATCTAGTTCTCTTCTCAGTTCACTTTATAGGTGACGAAACTGAAGCTCAAAAAGGTTAATATTTATTCAAGGGTGAGACTTGGTCAGGGGTTGTGTCAAGATTTGGGAAATGTGGGGTGCTCTCAAACAGTAATTCTTGGCTATTTTGACTAATGGTTTATTATGAGAATGAGGGCTGGGCCGAAAGTACCACAGTGACCACAGTGTGTGTGTGTGTGTGTGTGTGTGTGTGTTAGAGAGAGAGAGAGAGAGAGAGAGAGAGAGAGAGAGAGAGAGAGAGAGAGAGAGAGAGGTTGGCTTCTCTCTTCCTGGTTCTTCACAGCTGATGATAGAGAAAAATGAGTCCCAGGCTAATGTCCAGACACTTTATTCCATTCCAACAATGCTTCTAGAGGACTAGATGAACCAGAATTCATGCAGGGTGGCTGGCACCATGACATCAGAGATGGACATCCAGAATGAAATTAAAAATGAACATTGGGGGGCCAAAGAGATAGCATGGAGGTAAGGCATTTGCCTTGCATGCAGAAGGTCGGTGGTTCGAATCCTAGAATCCCCTATGGCCCCTGAGCCTGTCAGGAGATATTTCTGAGCATAGAGCCAGGAGTAACCCCTGAGCGCTACCGGGTGTGACTCAAAAACCAAACAACCAAACAACCAAAAAACAAACAAAAAACCATAAAACAAAAACAAAAAAACATTCGGGATTTAGAATGTTTGGGCGCAACACAGTGGGTGATAAAAGTAATCTTATCTCTCTTGACCAGAGCTCTCTGTGAGGGGGGAGGGATGAGATCAAGCCTGTGAGTGGTCTCTGATTATGGGTGAATGGTGTCTCTTTTAGTACTGTCCTTCCCCATCTCTGGAACAGTATCTCCAAGACTTCTGCCTCAAGGACAATCCCCAGAGCATTGGTTCAACTGGGGTTCCTTCAGAACAGTTATTCTAGGGGACGATTCCATCTGCTAGGTTTTTCAGGAACAGCATCCCAGGGGGAACCCAACACTGTACCCTGACTTGTGCCAGTTCCTGAGATGGGATCTGTCTGGATTCAGACCCCTTTTCCTCTCTAACCTGTGCATCCTCTGAGGGGAGGCACTGGAACCTGGGGTGTGAGGAACTTCCCTAAGAGAAGGAGCAGGAGAAAATGTGGCCAGGTCAGGCAGAGGAAGAGATTTTACGTTAAGGAAGAGACTGGTTTCCTGTCTGGATCTTCTCATTGCAGATGAAGTCCACTGTGGGGAGAGATGGGGAGGCCTGGACGGAAGCGGGGGACTGAGGGAAGTGCTGAGGGCTAGGAACAGCTGCTGAGAGGACTGGAAGGGAAATCATGGAGTGATTAGCAGAATGACAGGCAAGCAGCATTCAGATCCCAGCTGGGAGAGGGAAAAAGAGAAAACAGATATTTGTAGTGAAACCACGGCACTCAGCTAAAATTCGCTGTCATCAGCATTTAGGCAGTTGCAAAGCAGAATCTGTTGCCTTGACCCCCTAATCTGTCTCTATGTCTCTCTGTCTCTTTACTCTGGGGGGAGCTAGGCAGTACTGGCTGCTATGCCCCCTAATTCTCTACCTCTTCCCCACCTCTGACCCATCACCCTGGGCCTTCAGAACTCAAGACACAATTCCTGGGGTGCAATCCTTGTAATCTCATCACCTGGGAAGCTGGGGCAGATCCAAATGCTAGAGAACTAGGAGTACAGGAAGAATGACATTCGGGACAGAGAGCGCAAGAGGAAGAAGCAAAGGAAATCACTAAACAGGCCTGGTTTCCTGGGGCAGGGAGGCTCCAGTTAGAGAGCCTGGCAGTGTCCCAGGACACCTCCAATCCCAGCCCTGATTCTGATTCCCCAAGTGGAAAGGGTAGGCTCAATTGCAGACTGAAGTTGACAGAAGGGAGCTCAGGAGTCGCTCTGGTCATGGCAAAGGGCAGAGCAGATGCCACAGAGACACAGAAGCCAAGTCAGGGCCAGCCCTACATTTCCCATTCTTCCTTGCGTGGAGTTACATGATTCCTTAGGCATCAGCCCCGCCTGCAGCATCCGCAAGGTCCAGAGAGGGGAAGACATTTCCTAAACAGAAATGTGTGTGTGGAGGAATACTTCAAGTTCCAGGATGACTCGGGACCAGCGAAGAATACAGATTCTCACCCTCATGTGGTTCCTTTGGGGGAAGCAGGAAATTACTAACTCTGTCCATTTCCTCCTTCTCTGTATGATTATCACAGAAGGTATATAATTATGTTTAAGGGGACTATATCATTTAATTCTGTGGCATGGAGTCACCCATTCTTACCAACTCCCTAAGTATTGTTATGGATAATTTTTCTAAACCGGTGGCTCTCTCTTATCTAGGAAATACAGGAGTTGAGTTCGCAAAGCGGGTGGACAAGGATGCAGCTCTTAGGTGTCTTGGCTGATATGCACCAGGCTTTTAGAAGTATGACTTATGCTCAAAACCATGTCTAACTCATTAAACCAAGAATAATTTACTTTTCTACTTTTTTTTATTGGGGGGGAATCAGGTTGATGGATATTTATGTTTAAAAAAATAGAGATAGGAGATGGACAGACATATTCAAAGAAGACATGGGATTTCCCCTATCATGAAATTCATTCTTTTAAAGTATTAAGATCTGGAATTTTTAGTATAATCATGGACTGTGCAGTCATAAACACAATTTAATTTTAGATTATTTTCAACAGTTCCTAAAGAAACCCATTGAGATCATTTCTTATTTTTCCTTCTCTCTTCTTCAGGTGTAGGTAACCACTAATTTACTTTTTTAATCTTTACAGATTTGCCATTTGGGGACATTTTCCACACTTGAGATGGTGCAATGTGTGGTCTTTTGTGACTAACTTCTTGGCACTTAGCTTATTTTCAGGGTTTGTCTATGTGTTAGCACATGTGATCACTTTGTTCTTCTTCCTCTTTGGGTGGGTTATGTGGTACTCATATGCAATAAGTCAGGTTGTTCCCACATCTGGCCATCATGAAAAATGCTGCTATGAATATCTGTTCACATTTCTGTTTGAACTTGTATTTCATTCTACTGGATTTATCTTCAAATCAGAAGAACAGGGCTCTAAATCTATGTTTAGGTACACCTACTGGAATTTTTAACCTATGTTAACCATAGGATTTTTATCCTATGTTTCTTCCCCAAAATAAATGAGGGGTTCTGTTTCTCCACATCCTTACCCCATGCTTGGTGTCTGTCCTTTTCATTTCTGTTCTCAGAGTGTGAACCAGGGCAGTACCTGGTTGTAATTTGGGTTTCTTTTCTCTAACAGCTAATGATGCTGAGCAACTTTTCATTCCCTTCCTTTTGTGAGAGGCTTCCATGTATAAAGCATGGAGAGCACATCTCAGGTTCTTTGTGGCTTCCCAACCTCATCAAAGGGAATAGAAAGTGATTAACTGAGAAAAGCAGGAACAAGAGGTAAAAGAGAACCAAAACCGAAAGATGTAAATGAATGATAGGAATATGGGCATGGAAAAACTAGGACCATCTGTACAGAGGATGAACTATGACCTCTCATTTTTGTTCATGTGTAGTAATTTTCTATTTACCCTTGATGACATTGAGTAATTGCTTCATGCCTGGATCATAGAGAAAGAACTCAGACTTGGGTGGTCTTCCAATGTATAAATTCATTGAGAAGAAAAGTGGCTCTGTACACTCATAAAGGGGACAGTGGCTAGTTGGTATATTTATTTAATTCAGTCACCATTTAATGCTATGTGCTTTTGGATCACTTTAGGAAGGACTTAAATAAGAGAAGACAGACACGTAGATTCAGTTTATATAATGTGATAATGTGATGTGAAGGCAGCCTTATATTCTCTTTTACAATCCCTTGCCCAACACAGACATCTGCAAACACCTTTACGGTTCCATAGATATGATTTGGACTAAGCACCTTCAAGCATTATTCTTCTACTTTCTTTCATCCTTACACTTTGCACATGAGTATCCCTAGGATTTATGTTTCACTCTATCATATTTATTCTTTTGACAGTTGGGGGTTTTGAGGAGTGGCTATGTTTGTTTGACTTACATGGATGAAATGTTTTAGCTCCTGTTTTATAATAGGTGCCAAAATAATGCTGAATTAGGTTAAAAAAAAAGGAGTCATGGTTATTCAGAAGTTAATATAGAATTGCTACTGGTTTTTAAAAGACATCTCCAGAGATAGAGAAAACAGAGGGGGAAATAAGCTGTTGTTTTGGGCCACACCTAGCAATGCCCAATTTACTCCTGGCTATGTACTCAGGACCACTTGCGATGATGGAATTAAATCCAGGTTGGCTGCATGCCAGGTAATCAGCCTACCTGCTGTACTACTACCAGAGGGGATATTTTGACAGTTAGTTGTTTACTTAGCTTCAAAGACTCCTGAGCATCTACGCAAATCTCACTCAAACAGTTGCCCACATAGATTCCTAAGGGCCCAGGGCTTGAAGAAACAAGCTTCTTCCCTTCATTCATGGTAGGAACTGCACAAGACCAGATAAATCACTTAGTAGAGTGGACAGAAAATCCAGAGCCTAGAATAAGAGGCAAGTCTGAGCAGAGCCAAGACTCAACTTTAGTCTGGAAATCCTTGTAGCTTTTGCAATAGTTTCAAGGTCAGGAAGTGGCCAAACTTACAGGTGGGCCATATTCATGGGCAGGTGAAATTTAGGAAGGGGTGGAATTTCCATAAAGGAGAGACCTGGGGACTTCACCTGCTAGTGCTGATTTTAGATGTGTGTGTGGGAGGGGGGTGGGAGGGAGGAAAAAAGAGGGAGAGATATAGACAGACAGTCAGAGAGAAAAAGAGAAAGATAGAGACCTCCATAAAGTAAAAGAAAGGAAATGCACACCCCAGGTTGAATGTGAGTGATTCCAGAATAGAATACCCACACACATTGCCTGTCTTAAGTAGGGAAGGATCTAGAAAGAATCCTATAGAATGAGCAGGAGAAGCAATTGTATATCTCATATCCTGTACTATTACCATAGCCTTTGTCTTGGGGAAAAAGAAAGCGGAGAGGATGATGTTTTCCATAAAATGGATGTATTCCTGAACTGAAAGGTCAACCATCATTCCCTTCTTGTCATAGAATAACCTAAACAACAATACAGTGAGTGAGTGGGGTTTGATGCCTGTCACTGAATTCAGCTTTCGCATGTGATCTTCCACCCATCACAGTCCTTGCACTTGATCAACCATCTGTGTGTCTCTGAATTTTAAAACACATCTTGTTAAAATATGCACACTCAAAGGAGCTTGGAAATCAAACCTCTTCATTACATCCCCGGTTGTGACATCCCCTTTAGCAAGCTCAAATATTGCTGCAGCAGACTGGGAGCCTGGGATAGAATTCTAGTACCTTCTGCCTATAGAAAATGGGAAATAGTTCCTACCACCTTTTATTGAGACACGTGCCATATAGTATTAATAAAATTGTTATTGGTGAACAGAGAGCCATGCTTCTTTGAACTAAAAATTCTTGACAATTCCATTTAAGACAAAAGCTTATACTGGAAGGAGGGAATAATCATTGAACATCTATAATGAATCTAAGAATGGAAGATCCTTTATTTAACTTTGGCTCAATTTGGACTCTTACTATGATTCATGTTGGAAAATATGGGCAACATCCTTTGCAGTGATATATAGAAACTGAAATGAACATTATGGACAAGTAAAGCTTGGGGAGAAACTTTGCATACTTGGGTCTTGGCAATGACTTTTTCAGCTATTGAATTCATTCAATAATCTTTTAGAGAAGAAGGGTTTTGCCTGTACTTATGACCCCAAAGAATAAAAATTGAAGCACATAAAAAGTCTGGGATGTAGCTTGGTGTTATAGTACATGCATTGAACATACAAGGTGTTGGGTTTGATTTACAGCATCCAAGAAAGACAATGAAATAATAACTAAAGGGGAAATTTCTAGCTACATCCCTTCAGAATGGAGCGGGAGTGGAGTGTGCTTTTGTAGCACTGGAGAGATACGCTGGGGAGACAACACTGTGTGTTGTTTGTCCACTTCTCCTTTTGCTGCTTAGGGAAAAGGAATCTCCATATTGGGGCCACAGACAAGGTCTTGGTTGCTTGAAAAAAGCTCAAATCTACCTTAAAGGTAAAGTGAAAATTAACAAGAGGGAAAATCTCCTTCCTTCCTTCCTTCCTTCCTTCCTTCCTTCCTTCCTTCCTTCCTTCCTTCCTTCCTTCCTTCCTTCCTTCCTTCCTCTTTCCTTCCATTTTTATTTTTGTTATTGTTCCTGTTTGGGTCACAGTTGGTGATGCTCAGGGCTTACTCCTTTTTCTGCATTCAGGGATCACTCCTGATGGTGCTTGGGGATCATATGTTGCTCTGGGGATTGAACCAGGATTGTTCATATGCAAGACAGACACTTTAACCTCTGTAGTATCTCTCCAGCACTACAAAAGCATTTTTAAGTACTTTTCTGAAAGCCTTTAATGAGGATTTCTAAATACCCACCCACCTAAACCATCTGCCTTTGGAAGGGCCAGATATCAGCAGGCATATTGTATATTGTGTCATACTGCAGTATAATAAAAATCTGAAAGTTTGATTTCATATAAAATAAAAACTCTGTTAAAGATTGAAGTAATTGATGAGAGTTCCAGCTGGGCTCAAACTCACGGGAAACATTGAACATTATCAATGATGTATTGCTGAGTGAAGAAAATGTAGTTGGGGGGGTGGGCAGGGAGAGAATTCAACAGGAAAGGCTTTGGCTTTTTGAAGCTGACCGGGGTTTGAGCTTAGGATCCCCATCTGGTTCTTGCAGCCTTGCCAGGAGTGATCCCTGAGCTCAGAGCCAGGACTGAGCATTCCAGACGTGCCCCAACCTTTCTCAAACATCCACCCCAACATGCATACATCCATTATAACCATTACAACAACATAATATCTGTTGAGATGATACAGTCACCTGGAAAGTAATCATTTCCTTTTAGTCAGACAGAAATCTACAAATTATCCTGTAACTTTAAATTTTGTACCCTAATCAACGAGAAAGAATAAATTCAAACAAGGTGTATTTCTTCGGGAAATTAAGTCACTTTGGGTTAACCAGTTATTAAACAAACTTGACTAAAAGATTGAAGTGTCTCCAAGATTTTTTTTATATATATTTATTTTTTGTCTTGTATTTGTTTTCTTTTCTTTTTTTTTTTTTTTTTTTTTTTTTTTTTTTTTTTTTTTTTTTGTGGTTTTTTTTTTTTTTGGGTCACACCCGGCAGTGCTCAGGGGTTACTCCTGGCTCCATGCTCAGAAATTGCTCCTGGCAGGCACGGAGGACCATATGGGGCACCGGGATTCGAACCGATGACCTTTTGCATGAAAGGCAAACGCCTTACCTCCATGCTATCTCCCAGGCCCCTCCAAGATTTTTTTTATTTCCAGATTTAGGAATATTTCCTAGCAGTAACTTTTTACCTATAATATTTTATAGGTTGGAACAAAAATCTTTGGGTTGGCAGGCTTTTCTTTAATGGACAGTTTGATATAAAATTTTGACATGTGATATTCTTTTCAATTTGGCTGAGAAATTCCTTTAACACTTTGATATTAAAAAAAATCAGTGAGGGCATCCAAGTGCCAGAACGCAGCTGTTTCCTTGATGGATTAGTTCATTTGTTTTTCATAATCTAAGGCCATACCCACAGGTTCCAATTAAAATATACATTGTAAAGGAAATTTTAAAACACAGAGCACCTTTCATGAATTGACACCATTTTTCATTAAACTCTTTCCAACATTTAAGAAAAGAATCAATTATAGTCAGTATAGGTGGAAAATATTGGTTTGATAAAAATATGAGTCCTTTGAAGTTTTGTTATTTTATTAAAATATGGCACCTGGGGGCCGGAGACATGCAGAAGGACAGTGGTTCGAATCCCTGCATCCCATATGGTCCCGAGCCTGCCAGGAGAGATTTCTGAGCATAGAGACAGGAGTAACCCCTAAGCATTGCCTGGTGTGACCCAAAAACCAAAAATGGCACCTAGGCAAAGATTGACTTGTCATAGATCTATTTCATACTAGCATTTAACTCTAATTGTAACTTTAGATTCCAAATTGCTTGCTGCATTCGGCTATTACACATTGAAGTCTTACACAGATTTTGCAAGTTACACCTTTCTTCATATTTGGATTGACATGCTTTGAGAAAAGGATCCAACAAATATGAAGTACAATGGTAAAGTATTTCTTTTTGCTTTCCACAGCTTTTAACATTTTAGCTTACTGCTTCTGTGGGGACTATCTTTAACTGTTATAAGATTTAATTTTTGGAAAGTCTGTATTTTACTTGGAAAAGTACTTATACCATTAAACCTTGGCAAAGAACGATACTTCAAATGCCTCTGTATGTGTCTTGTATCTAATTGCTTCTGACATTTTGTCATTATTAAAAGGATTGAAGAGAAAACCTGAGGTTTCTCTGAAGATAATGAAGAAACTCTTGTTTTCTGGTCTGTAGGTTGTAGGTTCAATTCCTGCCATTGTCTATTGTCTCCAAATAAACACACGTTTCCAGAAATCTCCTATAGATTTTTCACATCTGCAAATTCCCTCAGCTGTGGAAGCCAATTCCTCCAGACCAGATCCCTCACACATTATTCTTACACACATATGTGTAATTTCTGTGCATATATGTGAATCTATCCCACTGGTGCATAGAGATCTCTGGTAGAACTGTGACACTTTTTTTGTTTTGTGGGATGTCCCACTCAGACATGCTCAGGAGTTACTCCTGATGGTGCTCAGGCAATCCTATGGAATGTCAGGGATCAAACCTGGTGGGCCATATGCAAGGTAAGTGCCCTGCCCATTATGCTATCTCTCCACTGCCCACCTGCTACAATTCTAAAATAAATGATCTTAGGATCTAGGAAACCCACACCCCTTCCCATTCCCCTATAAAAAAGTTTCTTTTGAGAAACTTTCAAAAATTGCCTCACCCCTTAGACACTATATTTTAAGCCTGTTAATTTAATGCTCTATCTCTCCTTGGGCTGAAGTGATGGCCCAGTGGTCTAGAATTTCTGCTTTGCATGCAGGAGCTCTGAATTGGAACCCCAATACTGCACAATTCTCTGAGCTTTGTTGGGAGTGACCCCAAACACCCCAGATATAACCTCTTCCACATCAAAACTGTTCCTCTTGATAAGTGATTTATTAGTATTTCAAAATAAAAGTTTTAGTTTTTGGACCATAACCAGCTGTGCTCAGGGTTTACTCCTGATTCTCTGCTCAGGAATAATTTCTGGCAGTGCTCAAGGGGATGCCAGGAATCAACTCCAAGTTGGTTACATGAAGGCTATGTCCAGTACTAAGGCTCCGGACTTAAACTTTCCTTTTTTTTTTGGCCATATCCAGCAGCACTCAGGGATTACTCTTGGCTCTCCACTCAGGAAACACTCCTGGCAGGCTCAGGGACCATATGGGATACCAGGGATTGAACCCAGGTCCATCTGTCCAGGGTAGGCCACATGCAAGGCAATGACTTACTGCTATGCTATCACTCCGACCCCCATGAATTTCAAAAATTTTTAACTAGAGCTCCGTTTTCTTTGATTTCCATGAGGTTCCTTCATATTTCTATTCTAAACTCCTTATCTGAGAGATTAATCAGATGGTTGGTATTTTTCGGTCATCAGAGCTATCATCTTCATTCTCTGTGCATGATTTTGCCTGTGAAGTTTCCCCATTGTCATGCTTATAGTGTGATTTTTTTCTGCATGTTATGGTGGGGTTCATTAGTTAGAAAGAGCGTGCGGCCACGAAGCGAAGCAAAGCAGCACTCTTCTGGAGCCTCTGGGAGAGAGTTTTTGCTGGGACCTTCTTGGCTCTCTCAGGAGAGGTTCAGTCTCTCCTGATGAGTAGAGAAACACACAAAGGTGGTGGGTCCTCTCAGTCTCTCCCAGTTGGTAATCTCACAGCAGGGGCAGACCCCTCTCGCCTGCCTTCACAGACAAAGGATCTCTATTTCAAAATTTTTAAACTGGTACATCACATGCACAATAACTTGATGCTAACTAAGGTTGTCAAGGGAAGTAGGAGGATTGGCAGGAGCTCAAGGTGGCTGTTTCAGTCAGGATTTTTACCTCAGTGACAACCCATTGAAGGAGGAGAAAGAATTGAAAGAAGTTGGAGCGGCTCTTAGTAACCAAATACTGAGGAACTCAGGCACTGTGGCTACAGCACTGGGAATCTGAACTACAGATGCTTCCTTTTGCCCTTCTCCAACCTCAGCAGTGGTACCTTGTCATTTTTGCTACTCTGGACCTCACTACCAGGGCAGCCTAATTGTAGAGGGTTCAGGTTCAGGCCCCTTTTATGCCCATATGACCACAGGCAAGCCTTTCATCTGTTACCAGACCACCTCTATCTCAGGGGCGCTGTCATGGTCATGGCCACATTTTGAGGGTGTATGATATAGTGAATAATGAATGCCTGATAGTCACCTAGAAGAGCATCAGTTTTTATTCTCTTTCTCCATGTACCCTCTGGAGGCTATTTCAAGGTAAGTTCGCATGTCTGTTAAAGGAAAGAGCTTTGCCTCAAAGGGCTGTTTGCAAACTCTTCTATGGTACACAGACTCGACGGTTGTCTGGGCTTCTTGGTGGTGGTGTGTCTAACCGGGGCTTACACTCAGCCACACTCTGGGAAGATACTCTTTGCAGTCCAAACCAGCATAGTTCCCTCCAAGCTGATGATTAAATCTTTCTTTTTGTTTTGGGGGCCACACCTATCAGTGTTCAGGGATTATTCCTGGCTGTGTACTCAGGAATCACTCCTGGTGGGCTTCGGGGATCTTATAGGATGCCAGTATGTGTGTGTGTGGGGAATTGAATCTGGTCTACACAGTACAAGGCAAATACCTTCCCTGCTGTACTATTACTCTGGCACTCAAATGATTATATCTGAAGGCTCAGCATTGCTGCTGTTCTAAAAACAGAACATACAGGGTCCAAGACAATGGCTCAGCACTCAGAGAATATGCCCTGCCCACACAGGGACCTTACTCTGAGCTCCCACACCCTATGGACACCCAAATCCCCAGAGCTACTTAGGAGACTTCCCACAAAGAGGCTTTTTCATGAAGAAAAGACAAGATGGGGACTGGAGAGAGAGCAAGGAGGTAGTGCGTTTGCCTCGCATACAGAAGGACAGTGGTTTGAATCCTGGCATCCCATATGGTCCCCTGAGCCAGCCAGGGATGATTTCTGAGTGTAGAGTCAGGAGTAACCCCCGAGCACTGTCGGGTGTGACCCAAAAATAAAAAAAGAAAAAAAGAAAGAAAAAAGAAAAGATGGAAGGGGAAAATGGGCATTTATAATTTTCTGAAAGCGCTTAGTGTAGATGCAACTTAAGGATTTTCTTACAGCTGCTTTGCTATAGTTGCTTTTATGAGTGAATCAAACTCCTCTCCTTGCATTGGGGTCTGTCTTCATAGAGTTAATAGTGTCCCCAATCTCTTACCCATTGCCTTAGCCTGGCAGGCACTAAGAAATTGACTTCACATTGTCACGCAATTGGGATGATCAAAATTTAGATCCACGAGGGTTAATTTGAAATAATTGATCTCTCTCCATGGTGTTACTACAGTTAACTCTCTGGACAATGGTGAAATATTTCCATTTGGGAAGTCCTTTAAGACGAGTTCCTAAAATAGGGACCCTGGAGATTGCATGGAGGTAAGGTGTTTGCCTTTCATGCAAAAGGTCATCGGTTCGAATCCCGGTGCCCCATATGGTTCCCCGTGCCTGCCAGGAGCAATTTCTGAGCATGGAGCCAGGAGTAACCCCTGAGCACTGCCGGATGTGACCCAAAAACCAAAAACCAAAAAAAAAAAAAAAAAAAAAAGACGAGCTCCTGGGATCTCAGACAGCCTGTGCAGATGTGTTGTGACAGACTCACAGTTTCTAGGAAAATAATCTGTCACTGCCAGGTAAAAACGTTGTTCATTGGGTACAAAACTAAAGAGTGAGCAGTGAGGGATGGAAAGGATACCACAGCAGGGAGGGCATTTGCCTTGCACGCGGCCAACTGGGGTTAGATCCCTGGCATCCCATAGGGTCCCCCGAGACTAACAGGAGTAATTTCTGAGCACAGAGCTAGGAGTAACCCTTGAGGGCCACCTGGGTGTGTGAGCCCAAAACAAAACAAAACAAAAAAACAAGAACAACCACCAGCACCAAGAATGAGTGATGAAAGGTGAGAATAAAACCCTGGAGTACTCTCAAACGAGAGAGAGAGAGAGAGAGAGAGAGAGAGAGAGAGAGAGAGAGAGAGAGAGAGA
>PVKC010010095.1:0-26051 GCA_004027635.1 Crocidura indochinensis
AGAGAGAGAGAGAGAGAGAGAGAAGAGGGGAGCCAAGTGCATGCGTGAGCTGGTTGCTACGTAAGCACCCAGCTCAGCGCTGGGATAATTAGAGAGGAGTTGGGCTGAGCTGAATCTTCTTTTAGCAGCTGCGGAGCTGCAGCCTCCGCCGCCCCGGAGGGGCACACCTGACTCCCTATATCAGTGCTCTTCCAGCCTGGAAAACTCAGGCCCACAAAGGCGACAGCTGCCCCGGTGGCCTTTGCCACCCCGGCGTTGGAGTCCGGCTCCCTTCCTCCCTTCCTTCTCTCCCGGAGGCGAGCACGGTGGGGCCGGAGTGCACCAGTGACGGCGGGTGGCCCTCTCTCTGCTCCCCTCCCACTGGACGAGGAAGGAAGCAGGCTGCTAGAGGACGATGTGGCCACGGGTTCCCCCCAGGTGGTCTTCGCCTTGGGTCCCTGCCGCCACCCCTCGACACCGCTCGCTCCATCCCATCGGGAGGAGTTGATGCTGCCGTCGCCGCCGAAGCTGATGGATGCCGGGGAGTGCCGCATTGCTTAGTGTCCCCGCCTGTGGAGGTGCTGCTGGTAGGAGCCGGTTGCTCTTTCTTTTCTCGCGCTTTTGGGGTTGATGGCAAAAAGGTAGATAGAGATGGTTTCATCCTCTCTTCCTCTTCCTCCTCCCCACATCCCCATCATTGGAACTGGGGTGGTGGAGTATCGGGAGTGACCGCCTCTCCCCACCCCCCACTTCAAGGCCAGTCCTTTGAAATAAAGGGGCAGAAGTTGGGGGGGGGGTTGAGGGGGAGCCCACTCTGGCACCAACGCCACCCCAAACCCTCCCAGTGCCCTAGGAGATCGGGGCGCATCTAAGAGGACTGGAGAGAAGGTGCCTGATGCTTTGAGCCACCAATGATTGGATCCTGGTCGTGTAAGATAAAACCTCACGAATGCTTTTTTTTTTTTAAATTAAAATAACATCTTTGGGTAAGCAGAAGGAATTATAAAGCTCCCTTTCCTCTTTCCTTTTTCTGTTTTAGCAAGGATTCCTTCTCCCCGCCCCGGAGCGCAGCGCTGGAGAGCCTCCTTATTATTAATCCAATTCCCATCCTTATCCAAGGCAGGCGCAGTTTTCTGTCGGATCCCGTGGACTCATCTTCAGCACTGGGGCTGAGATGTGCGTGGGGGTTGTTTTTATTGCCGCTTGCAAGAGAAGAGGACAGTGCCAGGCTCTGCATCACCCTGCTGTCTGAGAGTCAGAGTGTTTTGTTAGGTGCCAGAAAGGGCAAGAAGTGGAGACCTGGGCTGACCACATCTTTCTAGAAGACCTCGTAGAAGGGAATCCAAGGCAGTCCTTGGGTTGGAGGGGCCAGGGAAGAAGTTTATCTCCTTCCTGGGAAAGCTGTTGGAAAACCAGAGCAACAGGGTACTTGATTGGACACAAAGACAAATCATTTCCTGTGAAGAGGAGGAAACCCAGCCATAGCTGAGTCTTTGGAGGCCAGAGGGTGGTTGGTGGAGATTTGCTGTGGGACAATCAGCAGGACCAAGAGAAGGGAAGGCTTTGGAGTCAGCAGAACAATGACTCATTTACAGGCAGGTCTCTCACCTGAGACCTTGGAGAAAGCTCGACTGGAACTCAATGAGAACCCTGACACCTTACACCAGGACATCCAGGAGGTGAGGGATATGGTCATTACCAGGCCTGACATTGGATTTCTGCGCACGGATGATGCCTTCATCTTACGTTTCTTGCGGGCCAGGAAGTTTCATCACTTTGAGGCCTTTCGCCTCCTGGCACAATACTTTGAGTACAGGCAGCAGAACCTAGATATGTTCAAAAGCTTCAAGGCCACTGACCCTGGCATTAAGCAGGCACTAAAGGATGGCTTCCCTGGAGGCTTGGCCAATCTGGACCACTACGGAAGGAAGATTCTAGTCCTTTTCGCTGCCAATTGGGATCAGAACAGGTAAATTCTACAAACCAATTTCTGTTAAGAGGTTCTCTTATACTCCATTTTCTAGAAACTGTTCTTGAATCATGTCCTAGTTTTGCAACTAGACATTTATATTTGGCATGGAAAGAAAGAAAATGGTACTGACAAAAAATAGTACAACGTTGGTAGTAGTGAAAGAACTTTAATATTTTTACCCATGGAACCCTTCAAAGCCCCCAATTGCTGCTATAAGCTATAATTGTGGAAATCCAAGTGGTTTTATTTTAGACTACATTTCATCTTCTGATTAAGTTTACTCTTCCATTTGAAAATGTGAGGAAGGTTCCTTCCTTCCTTCCTCCCTCACTTCTTCCTTCTCCCTCCTTCCTTCCTTCCTCCTTCCTCCCTTCTTCCCTACTTCCTTCCTCCTTCCTACTTCCTTCCTTCCTTCCTTCCTTCCTTCCTTCCTTCCTTCCTTCCTTCCTTCCTTCCTTCCTTCCTTCCTTCCTTCCTTCCTTCCTTCTTTCTCCCACTTACCTGGAAATAGATGTATTGTGATCAACTATCTAATACATGGTCTTGAAATAAAGTAATTTTTAAAATATTGAAAAAAAAGAAAATTTCAGGATGGAGTCAACTTTTTCTCTTAAGGAAATCTTTAAATTAGACTAATTTGCTCTACTATCATTTGTTATTATTAACCACCATCCTACACCTTACTAGTGAGATTTTTATACTTTAACAATAGTCTTGCTTTTAACTAAGATCAAACGGTTTCATTGTTTAAGAACTTTTTCCTTGGTGATGTGTAGATGACGGTCTGAAAGGAATTGTGTCACTTTAATAAAAAGCAAGAGTTGTGTCCTCTGTCACTGAGCATACCTCACAACGCTAAAAAAATGAAGGCTGACTGCTGTGCTTGTTCTGCACCTGTCACTAATCTAAAGAACATGTTTCCTGTCTGATGTGATTTTTTTCATCTTTGAGACAGAAGTGGGGATAGTCAGGTATGTGAGTTGGTAGATTTTGGGAATGCTTTTGTTTTTTGATGGAGGAAACATTCTTATGTTATCTATGTGATAATAGAAAGAAAATGACGCGTTTTCTGAATCAGACTTACTGATTTTCTTAGATTTAAAGAGAAGAAATCCTAAAAGATTCTTTTATAAAGTATTTTGAACTTAAGGTGTCATTTCTGGGAATTTAAATATGTTACTAGTGAGGAAATTAGATATGTTAGGAACTTAGATATGTTAGTATATTTAATGGTAGGTGGTGACTTTTGATGTGACTATCTGCTGCAATTCGTAAAAGGCATGTAGTTCCTGAGAAATCATATATATATAGTTGTATAGGTTTTTCAGTCTTGGCATCTTAAAATAAAAATTAATATTTAAACAGATTTCCCCTTCACCCGGTCAGGGTTTTCCTAAAATTATTGTTTGAGAACTACTCAGATAATTTTTTAAAGAAAAATATAAAGACAAGTTACAGCAGTATCATAAAGCTAAAGAACACAAATAAGAATTGTTTTGCTCATTTTGATTAGTTCAAAGTAAGCAGTAAGAGTTCATTTATTTCCTTTTTATAAGGTAGAGACATTTATAGAACTATAAAATGTCTTCTTTTGACTATGATTCTTGCCTTTATTCACCTCAGAGATACATTGTAGAGTCACGAAACCAAATTTTAACTGCCAAACTTGAAAATATATGTCTTCAAGAATATGATATGCTATGTATTATAGGGAATTCTGCTCCTGTCAAACTCACCTGTCTCCTCTAATGTTCATATTGATTAGATTAGAAATTTATAATTTATAACTATTTTTATCAAGCTTTATATTTATAGTCAAACGTGAGATGTGGAAATTTTATAATGAAAATGTCTAAAAGTAGCTAGATATGTTAATAGTATGGCATATTTCATTCAGAGAAATATAAAAGTACACCTAATCTATAGTTAATTATTTCTATAAGTGAATTAATATTAACCCTGAGGTATAAACTTCAGAGTCACTTGTAGTATGTATATGGAAGGTAATTATCCTAAATTGACTAAAGAAAATCTATTTTTGCATTCTATTGCATGTTTTTATAAAAATAATTGGCTAACAAGAAACAAAATCTACTTATTTCTAGAGAGAAATTATATTAAGCCAACATAAAATATTAAATGTTTGCACAAATAAATTAAGGATAAGATACTATGTCATGTAGTACTCTCTTAGAGTGATGCTTATTTGAATTATGATACTATAATTATAGATAGCAAATTATACTATATAAAGGTCAAAATGCTATACTAATTAGGGATTTTAAAAAACTCACTTGAATTTCTTCCTGTACACTTAAGAAAAACTATTGTCTGCTTATTTTCTGCCTTTCATCCTACATCTATTTGTACCAAATGACAGGGATAGTGGTTTAACAGGCTTATTCTCTTGTCATCTTCTGTAACCTTTATCATAGTACTGCATGCATTAGAGTATCTTTCCTGACGTAATGCTAAAGAATGAATGCCTTTTGGGGTATACCAAGGCTCAATTACTCCCCCCCCAATTTATTTCTTTTTATTTTGTTTTGTTTGTGGGTCACACCTACCCATGCTCAAAGGTTTAATTTTGGGTCTTTACTGAGGAATCATTCCTGGCAGTGCTCAAGAAGCCATATGGGGTGCTGGTGAGCAAACTCAGGTGGACCATACATATCTCTCTTGTCCCACTACTCCTATCTTTCCCTTGACTTGAATCTCTTTTCTTCAAACTACACTTTTGAGTATTAACTTGCTTGAACCCAATAATAGTCTTATTTACCTTCCCTAGTTTATTATTACCCTACTGTTGCTCTGATAAGTGGATATAACATGTGCCAAATTCTGTTGATTCTTCTCCTTCCTTTATTCTGTGAGCCTTTCATTCTTGCTCTTATTATACCAGCTCATAGTATCTTGGGTTTTTAGAAAAATGAAGATTTAATCATAATTCCAACTATAATTTGTTAATTATTCAGTGAGTCATCTGGATTTTAGAAAATGTCTCAAAAATGTAACAATGTTTTAAAATATTAAAAGAGCATTGTTTTACAGATGCAACTTCTATTATATTGTTTTAAAGATGAAAAATTATTATGTTATTATTATACTTAGAACAGCAGCATAATTAGTAAATTATTAATATGCACCTGAGTAATTGAGTTATGCACTAAAATAATTTTAATAGGAAGAAAGCTGAAACATAATTTTCCTATATTAAATTTGTAGGACAGTTGTCTGTATTCCTTAGGAAACTAAAAGCAATAAAAGTGTGTGAGATGGAGACTATAAATAAAATCATATCTTTATTGCAATATAGTGTGGGTCAATTTCAAGTTATTGTAAAAAGTTGGGTCCTTTTCAGGTCTTTATAAGTATTATGGACTCATTGGGGATATTAAAGTAAAATCTTAATATTGGACAGTTTGCCATCTTATAGAAATCTAAAAGTATCAACATACTAAAATGCCAAAAAATACCTTTCATTTAGTTGTCTGTAGTATATTAAAAAATAAAACAGGCACAGATGAATTGTTGCTTTTATTGAATGAACTGCTGCTAGAAAAAGTCACACAATTTTATGTCTTTTCTTTCAGAATCTCTAATATTTCTAAAAGTGAAAGTAAATTCTACAAGGTTTAAAAGTATCAGGACTCACTCTATTGCATCACAGGAACACATAATAGGGTATCGTATGTGCTGTGTTTCTGAGGTAATAATGCCTTTTATGAGTGTCAGACAATGTCTTTGAATTCACATCTGATCTTACTAACAGTGTTAGGATAATATTGTGAGGGAGGAGATGACACTATCTTTACAAAAAAGAAGTTTGAAATGAAAGTCTAATTTTCGAGGCATGAGAGTTGATATCTCAGAGTTGAGGTTCATCAGCACATGAAATCAGGAACATTTATGAATAAATTAGGTCATTTAAAACCTAACGATGATAAATATTCTGATAGCTGGAATCTGCTAGCCTGCAAGCACTATTGTACTTTTTAAGATATTTAACGATATTCCATATGCATTTATTACCACAAACATTCATTTATCTGTATTCTAACTAAAAGTTATTAGAAAACAATTAAATTCAGCTAATTAATTAAAAAAACATAATGGCAAATTAGAAAGCATTGGCTGTCTTGGTCTGTTTGGTTTGTCATAATGGTCATTGATTATCACTTAGTGTATTGAAGTTCTGGAAGGCATAGGCTAGTCTGTCTTCATTATGATCCTCTATCTTATCTTAGAATCACCTAGAAGTCATTCTTAATGTCAGCTAGTTTGTCCTTAGTCTGTCACTCTTTGAATTAAAATTATTATACAATGGTCATCTTATTAGTTTTCATTTTTATTCAGTTTCATTTATAAAAAAGCACCCATTTTTAGAAATGAAAGTTTACATATTTTAGCAAAAAATTAAAAACATACTAATGTGCTACACAGATTTACTTTAATTTCAATCATAAAGCTTTTGTCTGCAAGTGTGCTAAAATAGAAGAAAATATAGTTAGAATAGATTAAAACAAACAGGGACATTTATTAGATGATCAGGAAGGAATACCATTATAAAGTAATCCAAAAAATCACAAATATTCAAAATATTGAAATATTTTTAAATATTTAAAAATATTAAAAAGAAACTATTGTTTGGCCTGAAATTTTGAGGTTTCTTATCTTTGTTTATGTAAATATTCAAGTATTTCACAACTTTTTGCTTCATGGTGTCATATTACAGTGGTAAGGTCAGGGATCCTTATCTTTAAAAATCTGAATACATTTCTAGGCTATGTTATGGCAAATTTTACACAAAGATCACACTGGTCATGACAGTTATGCATTCCATAGAATGTCTGTTCCAGCAGAGCTTTGTTAGTTTTACTGGACAGGGAGTTTCTCTTAATGAATACTCTGGAAACTGCAGCTTATTCCACACAATGTCTTTTGTTTATAGATGGAAAATGGAAGATAAAAATATTGGCTAAGAAATGTTATCAGAGTATTAAAACAAAACTCATAGAAATCAGCCAGTCTATACAAACGGGGGCAATTATATAGAAATTTGTTCAATGATCCTGAAATAACAGCAAAGATTGAGAATGAATCTTCAGTAAGCTTTTGATTGTGTCAGATCTGACAAGACTATTTTAATATTTTAAATACGTTACTTTACTATTTGCTCTCTTGGAGAGACAAAGAATTTGAGGTTACTATGATGCGATGGAAGTGTGCCTCAAAAAATTTAAAGATAACTCAAAACACAAACTAGTGGTTAACACATGAACAAGTTGTTCTTAGTAAATTAGTGCATTGCCTCATTCTGGCAAAAAAAAAAAAGAGTTATTTTAAGCCATGGAGGACATATACATATATTTCATTAACTAAGTGAAATTTTATTAAGTGAAAATTTTGAAACGAAGGAAAGATATTCCTGGATATTAGATCCTTCTCACACAAAATAAGGATCTGAAAGAATAGTACTCAACTCAAATCAAATTTTAAAGCACACTAGTAACAAATCAGCTATGTAGATGAAATTTGGAATACCAAGAGGAAAATGAATATATATATATATATATATATATAATTCCTTTCACCATACAGTCTATCATGGAAGAAAGACATCAAAACAAAGTAATTAGCAAAGATGTTGTAAATTATAAATCAAGGTGCATATTTTTAGTGCTGATGTAGAGGGCAAAGCTTCTGACTACTCAGTGTTGTGTAGAGAAGTGATTGTCAGCCTTTCTTGGATAGCTCACCAGCACTTAAAAACCACCACTCCAGGGGCCAAAGAGATAGCATGGAGGTAAAGGTGTTTGCCTTTCATGCATAAGGTCATTGGTTCAAATCCCAGCATCCCATAAGGTTCCCCGAGCCTGCCAGGAGCAATTTCTGAGCATGGAGCCAGGAGTAACCCCTGAGCACTGCTGAGTGTGATCCAAAACCAAAACAAAACAAAAAAACAACAACAACAAAGAAAACCAGCACCACTCCAGAGAGCCTGATTTTTACATTTCAAATAATTAATTTATTTAAAACAGTTCTGGTATGTGTTTTTTGTTTGTTTGTTTGTTTTTGGGCCACACCCGGTGACGCTTAGGGGTTACTCCTAGCTATGTGCTCAGAAGTCGTTCCTGGCTTGGGGGACCATATGGGAAATCGGGGGATCGAACTGCGGTCCGTCCTAGGCTAGCGCAGTCAAGGCAGGCACCTTACCTTCAGCGCCACCACCCGGCCTCCTGGTACGTGTTTTGTGCAATAATTTCTTCTAAGTAATTCAAAATATTTACTGCATCTTATCACATGAAGACACTATGATATAGACTATTTCCATATTTTGTACAAAGCAACACAACTAATAAGCTTATTAAGACATGGTCGCTTTTTGATGTGTATAGTTACTAACAAATATAAATGGGGGAAATTAATTATATCAAAGAGAAGCTCTCATAATTAAGAATTATACTTAATGGTTAGTTTCATCTGTTTTGTAATGAAGATGCCTTTATATGTGTTTTAGTTCCCAGTATAATTTTGCTTTGTCTTTTTTTGAATTTTATTTTAATGACTATAGTGCAGGTATGAAAGTATTCCCCCTTCTCAAAGAAACACATTTTCCTTTAAATGTTTTTACTGCTCATGATTCGATTGTCTTTATCCACCTATATTTTCATAACTGTAAAATTTTTATAAGGCTGTAATAACTAATCTTCTGTTGCTTGATGACATCAGGATGACAAAGCTTTTGAAATTCTTAATTTTCTTCAGCATTTGTAAATATAGCTTATTTCCTGCTCAACTCTTATATTTTGTCCTGTTGCTTTTCCTTGGCAAAAATCTCCGTTGTGGGTTAGTTTGGAGCTGAGCTGGTACTTGACATGTGTCCATGTGAGTACTAACTTTGTGATCTATCTTCAGACACACATTATACCACAAATTTATTTATGAAGAGAACAGCTGTTCATCAAACTATGTTCAAGGTATAAAAATCTCTAAGGAGTAGAGAGAACTGGGTTGTGTCAGATCCAAAAGACTGGCATGTCTGGTAAGCAACATTTACAGGTGGTTCAGGCAAACTGTTTCCGTTCTCTGAAGCTTTGTGTTTAATCTTTATAATTCTCTGAGACATCATCTATGTCTTCATATCCAAAATAATAGTAACAAAGCCAGCTGAGAGACCTTGAATTTGTCTTGAAATTAAGATAATACATTTAAAATTACTCTGGAAATCTTAACTGTTGCACAGAATACTCCTATTATTGCCAATCAGGAAACCTAAAATGTTTAGATGGGTTCATCAAATTTAGAACTAATGATACCCTGTGGCATTTCTAAAGTTAATTCTTCTCTATGGCTCTTCCCCTGGCACCTTTATAATGGAGAGATCTTGAGACATTAGGAAGCATGTCTTAATGAAAACTGAAGGGTGGTAGCAGCTTTAATGAAGAATTTAATAATGGATGATTGATTTAGCGACAGAGAAATTGCTTGTTTTTGTTCTGCTAAATTTCATGTCAAGATGCTAGTTTTAATTTTTTTCTTTATCAAAGTGAAAAAAAAAGGTTTAGAGAGTGTAGGGGAAAAATGACTGTTTTGTGATTAAGGTTTCTCTTTGGACACATTGTCCTTAATAAAGTAAAAAGGCTGTGAAATCCATGAGAGAAACATAGGCCAGAGAGCCCCCCAAATTTGTGTGATCACATACAGGAGAAGCTTCTCTGATCTTCACTACATAGGTACGAAACAGGAAATATGGAGTTAAACAATTATCCACATAGTTTTTACATTTGATTTAATTTAAGAGACATGATATACAGTATCTAGAGTTTCTATTGTAAAATTCCTTACTGAAGTCATTATTCTTCTTACTGCATGCTATGCATCATCGTCTCCAAGTTGATTTCAGATTCAAGCTTTACTTAATGCTATTCTGAGAAGCACAATCAGGAGTCAGGAGATGCATTAATGTGCTAGTTTGTTATTTATGGCTTTCTTCCAAGACACAAAGGAAGAATAGTAATGATGGTGCTTCAGTGACTGAAGTGTAAGTCCCAAACATGAGCATGTGCTTTATTAAAGTAACCTATCATTTGTATTTCAACAGTTAAAAACAAATTTAAAGAATGATAGTGGAGTCCTAAAAGATAAAACTATAAAAATGTATTATTTCTTTGGAATAAATTACACAGAGCTTAGTAAGTAAGATATTGTTTAATGTTGTTATGCTTAGGGATGGATAGCCTGCAGAGCTATGAATCCTAGTGATCTGACACTTGACCATAGAGGAAAGGCATATCAAGAGTGGTTCTATTCCTTCCTTTTTAATAAAATTAAGTTAGCATATCTTAATTTTATTAAATGTTAGAGTTAATATAATTCATGTAAAGACTACTTGATTCTATTTTTCTGGAGCACAATATAAAGAAAGAAACTTGGATATAATTTCCAGGATTTTTCTAAACTTTTTCTTCATTGATCATTCTGGAATTTATCTTATTTTATTACTTCTTAGATAATGAAATGTATATCAATTTCTCTTGATTTAGATAGCTTAAAAACTATAATTAAGGTGTGAAGCTTAAATTTTTGTTTTTAATCTTTACTAGTATAATGAATTATTTTTACTTCATATAGTATATCGTTATTCAAAAGTTTATTTCAAATTTACATTTTACTTAATGTTCTTTTCACATTATTGGACATTTGAACATTAATGCTATTATAGATGACATATGAATGACTTTTGTAAATGGAAAATTCTGTTAGTCATTTTTATTTCCAATATTCTTTGTGATCCTATTATAAATTTTAGAAATTCAAATAAATTTCTTTACAAGAAAAAGTATGCTATATGTATATTGCAACCAACATTTAATGAATAACTGCTGTTTACTTATAATTGTGCAAATGGTTTTATCTGAAGTGTCTTTAACAACTAGGTTTTCATCCCCTTATACCACTTGCTTGGATACTACTGCTAAGATGTACTGTGATCAATATTCTTGCTTTCTTTCACTCATTTAAGAGAACAGGCCTCAGTTACACATCTGTGATATGTCCAAGTACATAGTTTGAGGGACGGAGAAGAGATTATGAAGTAGTGCCCTTGGCTTAGCTAATGGGATCAAACATGATTCTGTTCCAATATGAGTCATTTTATAGATGTGGAAATGAGATCCAGGAAAAGTGAGAAATCACCTGAAGAACAATTGCTGATTAATTTTTCCTTTTTAAATTACTGTGCTTTCGTTATTTGCGTACAGATGTTTTTAAAAATAAAAAGTAGAGCTTCTCTCTGATATATTCTGTTTAACACTCTTCCCAAAGATCCCATCACTTCTAAATGCAACTGATTTACTAATAAGTAATAATTTCCCCCAAGCATTACGTATCTTTTTTCCTGAACATCTGCATTAAGAGAAACAAGATTTGAAATACAATTCACCAAAAGTTGAGATTATTGAAAAATTTTGTAATGTTAATGATTCATATAAGTAGTATATTCCAAACCAATGCCAATTTATATCTTTTTTCATTATTGATTTAAATGATATGTATATCACTTAGGCTCTGAAACTAAAGTATGTCTCATTCTACTATTTTCTCTACTTTAATCGCTACTTCTTATTATAAAAGTTTACCTAATAAGCACTTTTCAAATGTGGCTCCTTTCAAATAAGTATAATAATGTACCATTAATTGTATTCTAGTCTCATGTTATAGGAAGTTTAGGGCATTTATTATGTTTATATACTCTATAAGTCTCTAAGATGTAAAGCAGAAAACTATGCAGACTCACCCTGAAAGTAATATAACCTGCTTCATATTGTAATTGGTAGCTACACTTTCCCTTTTTTTTATGGATTTTTTTTTTTGCCTATCTCACCTTTACTTCTTTTCTACTTTTAATTTTTATGTTTATTATTTTGTTTTGTTTTTTTGTTTTTGGGCCACACCTGGTGATGCTCAGGGGTTACTCCTGGCTATGTGCTCAGAAGTCGCTCCTGGCTTGGGGTGACCATATGGGATGCCGGGGGATCGAACCACAGTCCAAGGCTAGTGAAGGCAAGGCAGGCACCTTACCTCTAGCACCACTGCCCGGCCCCACTTCTTTTCTACTTCTATGATCAAGTTTAGTACAAACAATTAAAACTTGGTGAAATTTTTTAAACAATCACTGTTCAGATATAACATTTTGTTTATTGAGAATTCTACAAATAGCAGTTTTTAGATATGAAGATCTAAAATGTTAGCCTTAAAATATTATTAAATTGCATTAAAGCATCATGTCTAGTTATTCATAGTTGATATTAGATATAATCATAGGAAGGCTGAGATATAAAGGACTTAAAGTACGAAAAAGACAAGAATTCAAAAGCTTTGCATTTTGCTTTTGTAGAGTTCATGATAAGGTTTAATGTGTTTTCTGAGCACATAAAAGTAAACCTTCCTTTAAAAAGTGGTTTCTAAAAGCAGTCCTTAAAACATCTGATATAATCTTATATTGCTAGAGACTTTTTATATATTCTTCAAAACTTGTTGTCAAATTTAATGAGTTATTTTTTGGCTCTGGCAGGTACACATTGGTGGATATTTTGCGTGCAATCTTACTTTCTTTAGAAGCTATGATCGAAGATCCAGAACTTCAAGTGAATGGATTTGTTTTGATCATAGATTGGAGTAATTTCACCTTTAAGCAAGCCTCTAAACTTACACCAAGCATGCTACGATTGGCTATTGAAGGCCTTCAGGTAAAGATTGCTAATTTATCTAGTGTCTTAATCTCCAGTGTTCTATTTCTTTAATCTAATGTGTTAAAAATATCAAACCATCTTACTTAAAATAGTTTTCAGGAACAAATATTAACTCAATAATTGAAAAAAATTATAAGAAAAAGTGAAAGGTATGAAAATGTGAAAGTTGGAGTTAATGATACTTGGCACAAATCTTTACAAATGCCTAAAACATGTGAGTAATGACTTGAGATATTTACCTTTATAATTTTCTTTTTTAAATTATATTTTATCTATAATTTGCACAACTTTGTATTACTTTTGGATATTTGGAAAAAATTAATTTTTGGAATCAAAACTAGTTGTATTAAGTATTGAGAAAAGAGAGGGAGAGGATAAGAAAGTGATTGAGTAGTGTGATTAAGAGATAAAGCTTCTCCCAAAACCATTGGAGGCCAGGGTACACAAACCACTATGAAAGTAAGAAAGTACACATCTCAAGCAGGAGATACACATGACATGTGCATGTTGGTATCATGTGCATGAACCCAAGGAGAACATGTGTGTCATAAACTTAAAAATGATTTTTAAATAAATACTTGGCTGATATATATATATATATTTATTATATATATTATTTTTTTGGTTTTGGGGCCACACCCAGTGATGTTCAGCACTCAGGGGTTACTTCTGGCAATGTGCTCAGAAATCTCTCCTGGCTTGGGGGACTATATGGGATGCCAAGGGATAGAATCACGGTCCATCCTAGGCTAGTACATGCAAGGCAAACACCCTACCACTTGTGCCACCGCTTCAGCCCCAGATTAATATATTTTTTAATTTAATATAATTTTATAAATAATTTTATTTTGTCACTGTGAAATTACAATGCTATTCATTATCAGGTTTCAGGTATGCAATGTTTCAAAACCAATCTTTCACCAGTGTTCACTTCCCCCAACCTGTGGCTCCCACTTTCTTTGCCTCCCTTGAGTGATATTAAAAATTGATTATTTGTATATTCAAGATAAATTTTAAATAATTGCAAGGTAACAGTTGATTATTTGTAATTTTTCCACTGAAAGCATCTTTCTTTTAAAATACTTATATCAGTTATTCATTAGAATGGTAATTTAGACTATTAAAATTTAATTTTTAGAGGGTGGGATTAAAAATACTTTTTAAAAGTTCAAGGTGAATATCCAAATTATGCAAATATCTGCTTTATAGTAGTTTCTGTTTTATGTTTAGGAATCTAAATTGATGGTTAACATTGGATCACTTCTCTAATAGCAGGGCACCTTAACCATTTGAGTTTTGCCTCGGGGGTGAATAAGAACACAGGTCTTTTATTCTTGCATAGGATTTTCTTAAGGCAGATTTTCTGACTTGTTTATGATGAGTCAGCCTTGTTCCTGTACCATTGAGAGAAACACTTTTTTATTTCCCTCATACAAGTATTTATAAGAGTGAGCAGAAGGTTTAGGTTAACTTATGCTTGGAGTTGAAAATATCATATTGAATTAGTCCTAATTCTGTCACATCTCCAACAGTGATGTTTACTTTGTAAACAATTTCTTTATCAATAACTATGTTGCTTAATATAAAATTGTATCCAAGCCTACTGTGATTGTTGTTCCTATTTAGTCCAATCCTCTCTGCAGCTAAAGATATACATATATACACCATGAAATTCTTAGTCTCTAATGTGATAAAGTTATGTCAGATATGTTTAAGTTCTGAGGGAACACAAAGGGAACTATTATCAGATTTCACTTTGCTTCAGTCTAGAAAAATGAGATAATACTTCTAGCTGGGATGTGTGTTGCTGCATAGAAACCATTATTTCATTATTATTTCTATTCATGTTTCAGTTCCTTTCTTTTCTCTCAGAACTCAGAGTATTAAGTGAACATTGATTTCTTTTGGTATTATCTTACTAGCCCCATGTTGTCATCTTTAAAACTCATCCTTTTCCTTCGAATTCAAATGCATGTTCAACATATTTTTCTGGCTCCAGGAGCTATCATGACAGTACACTTGGTATGGCATTTGCCTTGCACCTGGTCAACCTAGGTTTGGTCCACAGCATTCCTCTGGTCTCCTGAGGACCAACAGAAGTAATTTCTGAGTGCAGAGTCAGGAATAATCCCTGAGTATTTCCAGGTGTGGCCTCAAACCCAAAACAAACAAAACCACAAATAAATCATTTCTATCATTCCCAAAGCTGTGCCTAAGGAAGAGAAGATTGGCTTTTATTAAAGTAACTCCTTTCTTTCGTTCTAAAGTCTAACATTTAAATCAAGTTGAACTTTATTGGGATTGTGCAGTTCTAATTAAGTTGGCTTGTAGCTTTCTAAATTTTTTATGGTTTTGAAATAGTAACTTCCTCACCCTTTATTAATGCATCATGATTTCCAATGCTGTTAATAGTTCAATACAGATATTGTTCCCAACTATACCCAACATGACTATTCGCCTTTTTTTATTACCAATATTCCAGGGATTCCTCTGAATGCTCCTTTATACCTAGTTAGGTTAATTTCTCTATTTTACTAATTTTTTACATTATTCTACTAAATTTGTACATTTTTGTTCCATGTCATTACATAAAGAGATATCTGTATGTCAACTTCGTTTGGAATAACTTCACTCATCATTTTGTCCTCTAGTTCCATTTACCTGTTGTAGCTTTACTAGAACACTTACTTTTTCTATGCCAGTTACATTCTTTTTGTATGTTTTGGGGCCACACCAACCAGCCCTCGGGGATTACTCTTGGCTCTGCACTCAGAAATTACTCCTAGCAGGCTCAGGGACCATATGGGATGCCAGGCATTGAACTTTGGTTGGTCACGTAAAAGGCAAATGTCCTACCTACTGTGTTATTTCTCAAACCTTGCAAGTGATATTCTTGAATAGAATGCAAATACACTGTAATGATGCCAGGGGAAAATATTGTACTGAAAGACAAGGTGGGGGATCAAATACCACAAACTGATAATCTGTTCATAGTAATGTACTAAGCAATTTTGTATTTTCGATTAGAGCATTCAAATTTTTCTTGCAGAATGAAAGATATTATATATTAACCGTATTTAGTTGTTTTATAAATAAGATATGACAACTGATATTTTTTAATAGAAATCAAGCATCCAGGTTTGCTTAAAAAGACAAGAGAAAGAGAAAAATGGCTTCCTACTTGCAAGAATTAATTGATTAGAGTAGCCATAGTAACAGAAAACATCGTAGGCAATCAATACAAGATTAAATGAATATGACTTGTAGTCTTGTAAAGCCAATTAAAAAGTGAAATGTTTGGAAATGCCCAGAATAGCCCAGACTAAATTTACTATGAAATGTTCTGATATTTTTTGATTGCTGTTGCTCAATTTATTTTTAAATTATTATTCTTAAAAATTGATTTAGTAATAAAATCTTTAACTATATTTTTGTTTATGTGGAACCACACCTGGTGGTGTTCAGGTGCTACTCAGCTCAGGTGTCTTACAGGGTGCTTATGTGATCATGTGGTGCCAGGGATAGCCTCCTGAATTCAAATTGTACACTCAGTTTATCGAATTATCTGGACTTTCAAAGTCTTTTGATCCTATACTCTTTGATTTGTGAATTAAAAGAAAATATTCTAACCCTAGCTATGCTATTGTTGCCCCTTACATGTATTTATTAGCACTGTGCTGTTGTGTCTCTGTGCTTTTGCTTTCATGCTTTCACAGAAATTTCAAACTGCACGTGCTGAGGAGTACATAATGTAGTCAACACATAACTTGCTGGCAAGGCTGTAGCAAGGAATTGAATAGCTCTTTGAATAGCTACATAAGACTCAGATGTAGGACCATCACAGAGTTTGTAAATCAGTGCCTGATATTCTAAGAGCCCTCAATAAACAGAACTTGTGAAATAATGAAGACTATGTTATCAATTCTCAGTACATATTATTTGCTCTTTTGACTCAAGTGTCTTGGATAAAAACAGCAACAAACGTGCTCTTTAAGAGCTCTGGTCATTAGTGTAGATGACTGAAAGTACTTTCACTATGAATTCTGCCTCTGTTTATCCTACCTGGAGAGCTTGCCAAAATCAGAAGATATGGTAATAGTACAGAACAAGGTTCAAGACTTGCATATGAGGGCTCCATTAACTTTAGTCTAGCATCAGCTTATTCAGGTTTCCAAATTGAGCCTGTGATTTCTGGATTTTAGGGTGTATGTGTGTGTGGGGGGGAGATGTTTAGTATGAGATAGTAATAAAATGACTCAGTTCCTTTCTTTTTAGTAAATTAGGTATTCATAATAAAAGAAGTACATAGTGAACATGTTTTTTTACTCAATGGTTGCGAACCTGCGAAGAGATTTGATGTTTATAATCTGACAAGAGGAGCATCCTGCACATCAACTACCTTGTAATTGTATGGTAGCATGATCAGAGGAAGATTGACATAACATTTTTGGAAAAATGAGCACAGACTCATTTACTATATTCAGACAGCCTAAAGATGGCTATATCCTCCTGCCCCACAGTTTTTAAGCACAGGGAGAACCATATTGAGAAACAGTGACAAGGGCAGTGTGTAAAAAAAGTGACAATTTTTTTGTCACATGCATAGCAGTCTGAGCTAAGTGTGCTTCCTTTCAGTTTTTACTTTGTCTAAAACAAAATAAGTGAAAACCCTAAAGTTTCTTTATTCGTTGTGTGAAAACATAATGATTTAGCTGAGTGGGTTAGTCTGTCAAAGTAGGACATGGGAGGTCTTTTAAAAAAATCCAACAGTAGGCGTGATAAAGCTATATATAATATTAAACTCTTCAAGTAGGCTTATTATTATGAAGCAGTTGGCTACAGGTATGACAAATTCTGTAAATATATATGCATTCAATATATTGACCAAATGTGTCAATATATGGATTTATGTCTCACAATTCAAACATATATATCTATATGTATAGATATAGACCATGTTTTAAATTACATTTTATTTTTATTTCTTTTTTATTTTGATTATCAGATAAATTTTTTATTATTTTATTGATCATTTCTTTTGACTAGAAGATAAATATGTTAAAATGTCTAGCTGTAGAAATTAGCTATTAGAGTTGATACAAAATTGAAAGATGAGTACAGTAAAGTTTTTTTTTTGTTGTTGTTTGTCTTGGTTTTTGGTTTTTGGGCCACACCCATTTGATGCTCAGGGGTTACTCCTGGCTATGCGTTCAGAAATCGCTCCTGGCTTTGGGGGACCATATGTGACGCCGGGGGATCAAACCGCGGTTCTACGCTAGCTCCACTTTTCCGGCCCCACAAAAAAGTTTTTTATTAATAATTTTTATTGTGACCAAAATGGATTGCAAATCTTTCACAGTAATATTTTAGGTACATAGCGGCATTGAACACAGGGCATTCCCACCACCAGTGATGCCCTCCAACCCTGTTCCCAGCATGCATCCCATATTCCCGACCTTTGCCCTCCAAGCTGCTGGTATAAGTGGTTCATTCTGTGTCTAGTTTGTTGTAAAATGGGTATCAATTCTGTTGTCGTTGGCTTTGGATTTGGTGTTTAAGACTGATCATTTATTTATTTTTCTACTCAATGTTCATAAAACTGTTCAGTCTTGGTACCATCTATTTTTCCCCTCAATTTATGGGGCATAACAAGATGATTTAAGTTATGTGATTCTGTTTGAAGGAAAGTAAAAATAAAAACAAAAACAAAACAAAAAGCAAACAAACAAGAAAACTCCCCCTAAAAAATAAATAAACAAATCCAGAGGGGTTCATCTAGAAGGTTATACATATCAATTTAAGAGAAGAAAGGGGATAAGGAAGAAAAACATCACAAAAAGACAAAAAAATAAAATAAAAATTAAGAAAAATACAAACAAGAAAACAAATAAATAAAAAACTCAAAACTACAATGACAATAAAATCCAAAAGTCACCACCACAATATACAGACAACAACCAAGTAATAATCACAAGCCCGAAACAAAAAGAAAAAGAAAAGAAAAAGAAAAAAATCTGTGCTTCCTTCCCCCCTCCCTCATCTTTTGCAAAAGCAAGGTAAATATTGAGAGAACTCCCTTAGTCTAAGAGACACAGGTTTCTTCACCCTTGAAACATACTGTCATGGGAATAACTACAGGCTTCACATATGCTCTTTTACTTTTCCCTAGGTCTTTTTGTGGTGTCTGGAAACTTTCTGCTCAGTCATGAATGATAAAATCAGGCCTCTGGAACTAGAAATCTTGGTATTTTCACAGGTCATAGTATGCAGCCTAGAATAGAATAATTCTTTATGGTTTTAGATGTTCTGTTCCAACATTCTTGTTTTAATCAGTCTTCTGTAATTGGTGATCTTGGTGTTTCACCCATCCTAGGATGAAGCCCAAGATAGAGTCTTTCATTATGTTTCAGAAGTTCTTCTCACTTACAGTTGTCTCAGTCAGACCTCTGGAATTAGAGTGGTTGGGCTACATTAGAGTTGTTGGAGTACAATAAAGTTTTTAACCTACTGAATTAGAGTGTATCAATTGTTGTCAATACAATTTGAAACTTTTATATTTCCAAGCATTTGGAGAAAAGACTATCATAAGCTTTACATAATTGAATTAATAGAAGGAAAAGATGCAATTAATATTTTGTCTGAATATTGAGATAATGATACAAAATAAAATAGTTCCTACTAGGAAAATAAATTAATTTTATCTCTTAGTCTGTATTTTGAATTGGCCTTTGTTTAGATATTGCAGTGAGTAGAGAATAAAAGAGAAGCATAACTGTAAATAGTCATTTTTATTTGTAGCTATGCAAGCCCAATGTTGATATTTCTCGTCCAGCATAGCTTCTAATTTTAATTCTCTTTTTAATCCAAATGGCAAATAATAAACACAGATTTAGCCTTTTAAAAACTTGAGATAGCTCAAGAGACTAAGCATATGATTTGCATACAACAGGTCAGGTAAAACTTTTGTGACACATGCTCTCCACAATCCAAGTACAGGAAGTAAACCCCAAGAACAGATTGAGGAATAGTCCCTGAACATATTCAATATAATTTCCATACTGAAAAAGGAACAATGGAATATATTAAACTTATAAAAGCAAGGAAGTCTGTCATTTGATATATGGGCATTATGCTAAATGAAGTGGAACAGGTTAAGAAAGATGAATGGTCTGGTAGATATCACTTGTAGATTTAAACTCAACAGGAATAGGTAGTAAAATGTATGTGGTTCCCAGAGTTTGAAAAATGGGAAAAATTTTAATATGATAGTTAAAGCAAGTCAATTTTTTAATTATAAGATGATTTTTTCAAGAGATCTGCTATGTAACATGGTGAGTACAGTTATTTTTTATTATTTTACTTAATAGATACCAAATGTATTTTTTAAATTATGCACATTTAGTAAATCAAAGTTAAAAGTAGCATCTCTTGTTACAATGATCATGTTAAAATGTGTGCATATTTCACATCATCATGCTGTGCACATTAAAAATATTTTGCTTTTTGTCAATGTTATCTCAACATTTTGGAAATATCATTTAGAAATTCACTGACTTCATATTTTCCATAGATATTTTATAAAATTAACATTCTTTATTCTTTCAAAACTGTAACTTTGGAAGCATATAAATTGGAATCTTTTGTAATCTTATGTGAAATTGTAATTTCATTTACTTAAAGTTCAACATTACTTTACTATTGAGTCAGATCTTATTCGTTTGTGATTTTTTTTTGTTTCACCCATTAGTATCACACTTGTAATCTTTTAGGTTTTACCTGTAATTAAATTAATCTTATTCCTACATTAAAATTATTATGAGAATCTATTTTCAGTAGTATTTTTCTTTGCAATTACAATGATAAAGTCAAGATACTTCTAATTGAAATTCCTTGTAATTATGTGCTTATAATTTGATATAAGTTTTATAAAATATGTCTTTTGACTTAAAGTGAACTGTGAACAACCCTAGTCCATTGGTATTTTATCATATAGATGAGTATGAGGCAAGTATACAATGTAGTAATGGATGCAACAAAATTTAAATACGCACTCTGGCTCTTACATTAAAAATATCCAGGGGCTGGAGAGACAGCACAGCGGTGTTTGCCTTGCAAACAACTGATCCAGAACCTAAGGTGATTGGTTCGAATCCCGGCATCCCATATGGTCCTCCGTGCCTGCCAGGAGCTATTTCTGAGCAGATAGCCAGGAGTAACCCCTGAGCACCGCCAGGTGTGGCCCAAAAACCAAACCAAAACAAACACACAAAAAATATTCTACTCACAATTGTGCTTCAGTGGGGCCGGGCGGTGGCGTTGGAGGTAAGGTGCCTGCCTTGCCTGTGCTAGCCTAGGACGGACTGCGGTTCAATCCCCTGGTTTCCCATATGGTCCCCCAAGCCAGGAGCTACTTCTGAGCGCATAGCCAGGAGTAACCCCTGAGCTTCACCAGGTATGGCCCAAAAACCAGAAAAAAAACCCCAAAACAATTGTGCTTCAGTAAATCAAGTACTTCTGAATTAAATTTACTAAAGGATTTCATTGTTATTCATATTTAACTGCACTGAATCTGTACAATGCTTTAAACACTACTATCATTTAAATAAGTTTAACCCTCCCAATCCATGAGCATGGATTGTATTTTCATTTTGTTCTGTTCTCTTTTATTTCTTGAAACAGTGTTTGTAGTTCTCCTTGTATAGGTCTTTCACCACATTAGGTAAGTTGACTTCAAGGTATTTGGGTTTCTGTGGTAATATTGTGAATGAAATTGATTTTTAATGGCTAATCTCTTTTTTTATTTGTGTATAATGGCAGGCTACAAAATCACTGACTGTTCTTAATATAAATGACATATATTTCTGTAGTCTGCTTTTAAACCAAAACTGTTTTATTTATAAAAACCTCTTTCTAACACGATGCACAAAAGCCAAATCAAAACGAATTAAAGAGCTTCATATTATACCTAAAACCATAGGTGCATAGAGGAAAACTTAAACTCTCCACATTGAAGCTAACAACATCTTCAAGGATGACATACTACTGACTAATCAAGTAGAAGTGAAGATAGATACCATATTTTCCAGTGTATAAGATGACTTTTAAAGTCTATGAAAAACTTCTTAAAAGTTGGGAATCATCTTATACACTGGTATATGGCATGCTGAAACTTACTCCAGCTTCAGGGAGGAGTGATCTGCAACCCTCTCTTTTTTTTAATTTTTCTTGTGACCAAAGTGTATTACAAATCTTTCACTGTATTATTTATGGTACATAGTGACAATGTATGAGGGGCATTCTCACCACCAGTGCTGTCCTCCCTCGGCCCCTATTCCCAATGTGCATCCCATATCTCCCTCCTTTACCCCCCAGAGTACTAGTGAAACTGGTCTCCACTTTGCAGCTTGTTGTAGATTGAGTATCTATTCCACCGTCATTGGAGATAAAAAAGGATAAGAAAAAAGGGAGAAAAAATTTGGTGACAACTATCAAAAAAAGAGAGAAGAGAAAAAAAGAAAAGAAAAATGAAAGAAAAGGGAAAAAATGGACCCGGCAAATAAAAATAAAAAGAAATTTCTAAATAATTATCACAAGAGTGAAAAAGAAAGAGAATAGTGGAAGAAAAAAGGCATCTGCACTCTGATGTTCATGGCAACACTATTTACAATAGCAATAATATGGAAACAACCTGAGTGCCAAGAAAAATGAAAGAATAAACAGTCTATGCAATAGAATGCTACATAGCTGATAGGAAAAAATAAAATCCTGAAATGTGTGTACATGGATAGACATTCAGAGTATAATGCTGAATGAAGTTAGTCAAAGGGCGGGTTACATATTCATATTGCATATTAAAACATAGCTTGAAATTAATGAGGATAGGTTTATCATAAGAATGTTGCCACAAAAAATGGATGCGAGAAATTATGATAAAGAAGGAAACATTAAGACAATGATCTCTCTGGATAAGAAGTAGGTACTAAAGGAGATAAGATGATAAACATAATACTTTCAGCAACAGTATTTTAAACCACAGTCCTAAACGGAAAAGTGGGGGGGGGGGATAAAACAGAATATAAGTAGAGTAAGAGATGGGGAGAGGAAGAAGAATAAGGAGGAGAAGAAGGAAAGGAAAATTGCTATAAGGGTTGACTGAGTTGGTAGTGGGAAGGAAACAAGGAAATTGATGCACGAAATGTACACTGGAAAATGGATAAGTTGTTGGAACATGTTATGACTGAAATATCAACTATCAGCAACAAAACAGCAACTTTGCAACTGCATAGCTCACTGTGATTCAAATTTTTAAAATAAGAGACTCATGTCTTTTATCTTATTATAGTGACAATTTCATGTAACTTTTAAGGACACTTTTGTTCAGTTCTATTGTTTTTTCTACAGATTAGAAAAGCCTAAAGAATCACATTTATTATTCTATGTAGTAGGCTTATAGTATTGCATAATTTTTCCTTTGCATTTTGTTGGCCAGAGGCAGAGAAAAAATGCAGCCTAATGTGATCCTACCAAGAGAAATAGTGGTTATTTTGATATTACTGTATTCCCCAAATAATTTAAGGATTCTTAAGTAAACTCTCTTTTATATTATATGTTTTGCTTATGTTCTCAAAAGAAAGAGGTGATAATTACTATTTCAAAAAAGTTTAATTCCTACATTCAAGCACTAAGGAATAAATACATCTTTATTAAAATGTATTTTAAGTACTATAAATCTTACTATCTAGTTAAATCTACTTAGGAGATTGGTAATTTCCAAGTATCTAGATGATAGTTGTGACATTTCTATAACAGACAAAATATAGTAAAGATTCATTCAACTCAACTTTACACAAATGATTATGATTCCAATTGAGATAAAAAAGTGTTAACTATCTCTCTATAGGCTAAAACTATAGCAAACACAGAATTTGAGTATTTTTGTAAAACAAAACTTATTATAAAAACTAAAATATGACTCTGACTTATGAAAATCCCAGAAAAAAATGTGAACTTCTAAATATTGGAAAATCGTCACTAAAAAGTCTTACTGAATTGATTTAAAGAACAGAATCACTTGTAAATATCAGGGGGTAGAATCCACAACTATTCACTATATTTATCAAGTACTTTGATAAAGTTATCAAATAGGCTAAAGGATACAGCCATTAAGGTGTTTGTCTTGCCTGTATTTAGCCTGGGTTTCATTCCTGGTACCACAGGAATATCCTGAGCACTTGGTGTAATGATCACTGAATATAGAGTCAGGAATAATCCCTGTGGTCTGTGGCCTCCAAATAATAATAAACCCATTGAAGTTTTAATCAAAGTCTTTGGCTCTTGTAGCTTCCCATACCCAATCATTCTCATCTTAGAAAACAGACACAAAAAGCAGCACCACGTGACTCTTTAAGATCTTTTTGGGCAATTATAAGGAGATTTGCTATTGTGTTTTTAGAGAGCTTTGAATTTAGCCACAAACTCTAATAAGAACCATACATCTAACAATCTTAATTATTACCAAGTTTCCACCACCTGTCTTCTTTCACTCTTTATTTGTATGAATACAAATTTTACATTACAGCTAAGGAAAAATAAACTGAATTAATTAAAAAAATGGCATGTGGCAATTTTATTATATTGTCAAGATTAGTTTTGAGTATTGGCAATATTACATACCAAGATCTAATGTAAAATGTTAGAGGACTTTTTTTTAAATAGAGTATATTTTACAAATAATTATCCAAGCAAACAACACCCATAAAAAAGCTGGAGTGGCCATACTAACATCAGATAATGCTAACTTTATACTCAGAAAGGTTGTAAGGGACAAAGATGAACATTATATATTAATCAAGGGGTATGTAGAGCAGGAAGAAATCACTCTTTTAAACATATATGCACCGAATGAGGATCCAGCAAAATATTTAATACAATTGTTGACAAAGCTGAAAAATAACATCAATAATAACACAATAATTGTGGGAGACCTCAACACAGCTTTGTAAACACTGAATAAGTCAACCAGACTGAAACCCAACAAGAATATACTGAACCTGAAGAGAGAAATGGAAGAAAGAGGCCTAGTGGATATATATAGGCCACTCCATCCCCAGAAACCTGGATACACATTCTTCTCCAATGTACATGGGACATTCTCCAGGATGGACTACATGCTGGCACATAAGACATATCTGCATAATATCAAGAGGATAGAAATTTTGCAGGCTACCTTTACTGACAACAAGGATATGACATTATTTGTGAATTCAAAAGGAACACAGAAGAAAAACTGTAACACCCGGAAGTTAAACAGCCTCATACTGAATAACCAGTGGGCCCGAGATGAAATCAAAAAGGAAATTAAAAGATTCCTGGAAACAAATGATAATGAAGACACAAACTATCAGAACTTATGGGACACAGCAAAAGCAGTACTGAGAGGAAAATTTATAGCTTTGCAAGCACACATCAGGAAGGAAGAAGGGGCTTACCTGAGTAGCCTAATGATACAGCTCATAGAACTAGAAAGTGCTCAACAAAAGGACTCCAAAATAGGGAGGCAGAAGGAAATAACAAAGCTGAGAGCAGAAATCAATGAAGTGGAAACCCAAAAAACAATCCAAAAGATCAACGAAAGCAGAAGTTGGTTCTTTGAAAAAATAAACAAGACTGATAGACCACTGGCAAAACTAACAAAGAAAGAGAGAGAGAGAGAAACTTGATAACTCGTAATAGGAATGAAAAAGGAGAGATCACTACTGATATAGCAGAGATTCAAAGGGCAATCATAAACTACTTTGAAAAGCTCTACGCCACTAAAAATAAGAACCTAGGATAAATGGATAAATTCTTGGACTCTTATAATCTTCCACAGTTGAAGGAAGAGGATGTAGCATATCTAAACACCCCCATCACTATTGATGAAATTAAAATGGTAATCAAATGTCTGCCCCAAAACAAAAGTCCAGGCCCAGATGAATTCACTAATGAATTCTTTCAAACTTTCCAAGAGGAAATACTACCAATCCTGGCAAGACTCTTTCATGAAATCGAAAAAACGGAAACACTTCCAAATACTTTTTTGAAGCCAACATCACCTTGATACCTAAACAAGACAGAGATGCAACAAAAAAAGAAAATTACAGACAAATATCACTGATGAATGCAGATTCAAAGATCCTCAACAAAATTCTGGCAAATAGAATACAATGCCTCATTAAGAAGATCATCCACTACAATCAAGTAGGTTTCATCCCAGGAATGCAGGAATGGTTTAACATCCATAAATCTATCAACATAATACACAACATCAATAAAAAGAAAAATAAAAACCACATGATCATATCAAT
>PVKC010010096.1:0-26069 GCA_004027635.1 Crocidura indochinensis
CTTGCTTCTAATTATGGTACTTAAAGCACATTTTTAGAAATATGATAAATATGTTTTAATAGCTGTCACACCACACTCAGGAAGGGCAGCACACCAGTAGTGCACTCCTGAAAAGGAATTATTTTGCCAGAAAGACCCGCTTTGAGTAGTCTAAATCAGCTGACCTCTTTCCGTGGATTGTCTGGCTATAATTTCATATGTGGCGGTGATATCTCACTCTTTCTCTTTAAGAAATCAGTCCTTTTTTCCTTAGACAAAGAAATTGCAGTACAGGAAAAACCGTGCCAAAAGTTACCTGCTGAGTTCCCCTTTTGTGAACTCCCTCTCTCACACTACCTTGAAGGTATCTGGTTTCTCCCTACCTGCAGTAATGTCACTTCATATGCTAATTCTAGCTCTGATCTCATTGGTTCAATCCCCTTTTCTTCTCTCCCTGGCTACGCCCCAAGAACCTGGCTGTTTAAGGTCAACTCAGATAATAAAAGCTCTCTCTGAATCTTGCCTCACCACCTGTCACATCATGTAATTCTGTGTGGTCTCATTTATTTTTCATTTTTATTTCATAATTCATATTTCATATTCATCTGCTTCGTGTTCCCCCTTGAATTCCAGTGGCAAAATAATACCCACTAAGGTTTTTGCTTTAGGGATTTTTTTTATCAAATTATGAATAAAAGTCCGCAGCAAATAGCCTCACACAATAGTTTTATTTCATTAACATGAAACTATCACTGAAGTTTTTAGTCAAATGTTTCTTCTAGAAACCTCTCTTCAAATCAGTAAGTATAGAGAAATGAGGATGAAATTTTTGATGAAGTATTTCATGCAGAAAAATTGCAGAGCAATAAACATGTAGGTTGTCTTAGTATTGTTGCTTTTATTTGTTTATTTTTGGGTCACACTCAGTGGCAATTAGGGGTTACTCCTGGCTCTGTGCTCAGAAATCGCTCCTGGCAGGCATGGGGGACCATATGGGATGCTGGGATTCGAACCACAGTCTGTCCTAGATCAGCTGCTTGGAAGGCAAATGCCTTACCATGCTGTTGTATCTCCAGCCCAAATAGTGTATGGAAAACACTTTTTACAATAAACAGCTTTCAAGATACATGATTTCTAAAGCATTCTGTTCATGGCAAGGTTTATCATCATATAAAAATTATTAATATTGGTAAAATGATTAATCCAGGAAACAATTTAAAATGGGTTTGTACACATTAATTTGTCTTTGCAAAACTTCTCTAAGATTCTATTTAATGTATGAGCAGACTATATTCAAGAGCATTCAGTAATTTGTTCAAGGTTACAGATACAGACAGAACTAAGATTTGAACTCACAATAAAAAGGTTAATGAAAAATACGATTATCAAAGAACCACATGGTGTGATTAATTTTGTGAAGGGAGTTGATTAATATGCCTTCATCTAAGATGTAGAAATTAAAATATAACTTGAAAAGAAACTAAACTTTGAATGTATGCCTTTTATTTCAGTAATAAATTCAGAACTTGTTAGCTATAAGTTCTCTTTTTTCTCTTTTCCACCTTAGTTTTCTAACTTTATGTTTCATTCCTATAGTCCAGAAATATATTTAGCTCTAATTCAACTTGAAACAGTTACTGAGTCTTCTATTCCTGCTTAAAATTTGAAAATTTGCCCTATCTGTTGAGTTCTACTTTTTTGATACTAACGATTTCCATCTTTTCTTTGTTTAAAACTATGTTGCATCCTTTTTCTTTTCCTTTTTATTTATTTATTTTTTCCAATACTTACATATGTTATATATTCCAAAATATGTATATTTTCCAATATTGGGGCTACACTTGGTGGAGCATGGGACTTTTTCCTGGTTCTGTGCTCAAGAATTATCCCTAGTGTACTATCAATATTTGAAAAGTTTTAAAATGAGTATATATTTTATCAAAGAACTCAAATACAAAACATCACATGCTAATTTCGACTTTTTAGTTAGTATATAAAATTTTGAACACTTTTTTTGTTTTTAAAACTGATATACATTTATATTCTAGCCTCATTGTAAAATAACTCCCTGTTTTAATTACAAATCTTGTGTGAATACAATTTTAAAATACAACAGATTTTTTCTATTAGAGATTTGGGCACAAAGGGTGGAATAGGGTATGCTAAGTAAGTCAGCAACTCATTATTAAATGGGGTCTGAAAACAAAGATGAAGTGTTTAGTTTCTAGAGAGATAGAATGATGGTGAGTTATTAATCAGTGAGTAAGTCAAATGAGCAGATTGTCAGTTTCCTAAAGAGTTATCTCTAGAATGCATAAATGAAAATTATCTCTGTACTTGAGCCACTTTTCAGACATAATTTATTATGCTAAATGGAAATAGTTTGTGCACAGCTAGAATTAGGAGTTCAAAACATGCACTAAGTCTATATTTTTTTTCTTTTTCCACTTCATAGTATTAACTAGATTTACACATTGTCTGGGTTTGAAATAGTTCTTGTCACAAATAGACTGTCAGACATGCACCAGAGGACATGTTCACTGATACAGAAACAACAGAAAAAATTGTCTGCTTCCTCCATACAGCAAATTAAAATACCAGCCTTAAAATATAATGAATAATAGGGAACTGAATTTCTTTTAGATATATCAATGACTTAATTAAATTTTATATAAAAAATGACTGAGATGAGCACATAGGACAGATTTAAAGAGGGAACAGAGTGTGACTGTGTGACCTTTGTAATAAGTAAGCAGAGAAAATATAAAAGTAAGTTGAACTAATAAGTAGATATCTGTAATGTAGAAAATGTAACTTATTAAACCAAGACGTAGCAGAGACAAGACACATATGCTCAAAACACTCGATGAGATATGAAGGGGACATTGAAATAGAATCTCATGATAATTTTAGAAATAAAGGAGAAGTCAGCATGTATCAAGAAACTGACATCTATAGATTATTTCAATAATGAGGAAAAGCTATTTTAAAGTATACTGATATATAGATTATATCATTTGAAAATTAAATCTTGTTTCCTCAATTTTCAACAATGTATATGAGCAAAACCTTAAAGGGGACCAAGAAAGATAACAAAAAAATCCCCAAAATATTTAAGTTAAAGTAGTCTTCATTTAAATTATTTTCATCTATGATTGATTTTCTGACAGAAATTTTGACTGACCCATTTGGCATAACATTGATCAGGTATTTTGAGCTAAGTTAGCTATGTTCATTGCCATCTATTCTTCAGGTTTCATCCTAGTTCTCGATTTCAACATTTGGATACAGTAATAGGATTGGTTACATGCTGTGGAAACACACAGCATATACTGTAGGAATTCACTCAGAAAATAATAAATTTGGGGCCGGAGAGATAGCATGGAGGTAGGATATTTGCCTTGCATGCAGAAGTATGATGGTTAGAGTCCCCGCATCCCATATGGTCCCCCAAACCTGCCAGGAGCGAATTCTGAGGATAAAACCAGGAGTAACCCCTGAGCACTGTTGGGTGTGACCAACCTCCAAAAAATTTAAAAATAATTATTTTTGGAACTACTTTTCAGAGGTTGCATGTTCTATCCTGTAGGAAAAGAAACCCTAGATAAATCAGAAACCTAGGTACATATCATTAATGACCATGATAGTAAGCACTGGCATTTATATTTCACTTTCTGTCAAACAAGGCTCAGAATTAATTGTTTTACATGTTTTATAATTTCTTATTTCTATAAGTTGGGTGGAACAAATGCAATAGTTTTCTGCACTGGGGACATTAAAAAATTGTAAAGTAACCCAAACTAGACAAATAAAAAAGTATTAAAGGTTATAACATTGCATGGAGATTACCATCTGTTCTAAAGTCATATGATGCATTTCTAGAGTTAAATAGCCATGATACAACTTGCAAATCACAATACAATTAGAAATTAAGAACATATTTTCTTTTTTCTTTTTCTTTTTTTAAATTGTCGGTCCACTATCTGGATTTATATTTGCCTTTGTGCTCAGGGATCTGCCACGGCTCTGGGAACTATATAGGATGCCCAGGACCAAAGCCAATTCAGAAATATTTGGATCTTTATTTTTTTACATTTTGGGAGCCACAACGAGCAGCACTTAGGAATTATTCTTGACTTTGCTCATGGAGCACTCCTGGCAGGATTTTAGGAACCACATGGTGTATTGGGAATCAAATCTGGGTCAACTGTGTACAAGATAAGTACCTCATCTTCTTTTCTACCTCTCCAGCACCCTCAAAATGTATTCTTCAATACAAGCAGATAATATTCTCTTAAGTAATAATTTTATAATATCACAAATCCAAGCAGTTCCCCTTCTATATGGCAATAAAATTCTGAGAAACTTCTTTAACTGAGCTAAAGGATCAGTCCAATACTGCTTTTATTATAATTCTCTCCTTTTCATTAGTAGCTTCAATGAAACATTTTCAGCCGGAATATGAGTCTTATGAAATTTATTTAAACATAGGTACTGATTTGAATTTGTATTACCTTATAAAATCTTCACTTATTTTCCTATTGTACTGAATTTCTTTGAACTTTTCCTCATCTTATTTATACCTTTACTCATTTGACAGTACAGAGTTAATGTGTTTTTATATGCACACAAAGAAATTGAAATCTTTTGGATTTGATAGGAACTTCCAGCAGCTCCAAAACGTAAGGTACATAATTTTGAGAGGTAGAAACCGTCAAGTGACATAGGTGATTTGATATGACAACCTGCTCTTAGCTCAAGTTGTTGCTGTTAACTTGTCAGAATGTCATATCAACACTAGCACAAGTTGTTGATAGAGCAGTATTAATAATTTCCCAGGGGTAGTTTGGTTCCCAGTGCTGTTGCATGGAACTGTGTTTATTCTATGTCTGGGCTCTAGGTCACTGTCAGAGCACATGGAATCTAAGTTGAGTCCACATGACACATGTTCAGGGTTGGAGGTGCCCTTGTATTAGTAAATGTATGGGTTTTTATTCCTAGTAGATAAGAGCTTGTTTCCATACATAAAATCCCTCCTTTTTTTTATTATGCCTTTGCAAAAGGCAATGGTGCCATATTATATTGCTGGTGCATTTGAGGGTAAGAATGACAGGCTACACATTCTCTGTGCCCTGGTTTTGACCTGAGCTTTTATTCTAGGCAAGACTTTTCTTCTAGGATTTCATATCAAGCAGAACCAAAGCAAGTGACATTAAAGAAAAAAATTATATAGATATAGATATATAGATATAGGTATCTCTTTCTCTCTGGATGCTAGGGCTACTTAGCTGATATAGATCTATTAGCTTAATGTATATTATTAAGAGAAATGTTATTTCTCCTCTTAGTGGTTATAAGAATCTTTGCTGCATATTTCACACTAGAGGAAACATGTTGAATAAAGGACAAATTTCTTTGAAATACATCCTTATTTTGTACTAAGATTCTAATTCTTTGGAATATCCCTGAGGTACAAATAGGTGTATGAACATTGAGTAGGAATAAAAAATGATCATACTTAAACACCAAAGCCAAAGCCAACGACAACAGAATCAAAACCCAATGTACAACAAGCTAGATACAGAGGGAACCACTTATTTCAATAGCCAGGATGTCAAAGGAGGCTGGATATGGGATGCATGCAACGATGGTGGTGGGAATGCCCCTGATTCAATGCCACTATTTGCCTAAAATATTACCGTGAAAGATTTGTAATTTACTTTGTTGAAAAAAATTATTAAAAAAAAAGAAAAAAAATTCAGAAAAAAAAATAAGAGAAAGTGGCAACTGTGATTAAACTGGGGGTAGGGCTATGAATTGAATGGAGGGAGAAAAGAAACAGAAACAAGACCTGTTTTCCTAGTTTTTTTTTTTTAATAAAAACCTTTCAACACCAGCCCTCTTCCCTTTTATCTTTTCTTTCATAATTTTTCTCATTATTTTGGTCTCCTGGTTATTGTTTAGCTGTTGTATTTGTTGCTGTGGTGCTTTTTTGTAGTTGCTGGTTTGGGTCTTTTGATTTTTGCTTCTTTTTGTGTTTTATCAATTTGGTTGTTGTTGATTGTGTGTGTGTGTGTGTGTGTGTGTATGTGTGTGTGTTTTGGGTTTATTTTATTTTATTATTTTTTGTTATGATTTTTTCCTTTTTTCCCCTTTTCTTCATTTTAAATAGATATTTATAACCCCAAGATGAACTCCTCCTGGTCTTATGTCTGTTGTTTTTGTTTTCTATATTTTGGTTTTTGGCTTTTTCCTTTCTTCATTTTATTCTTTTATGTTTTTTTTTTCTTTTTCAAACAGAACCATATAATTTGAATCATCTTATTCTATCTAATAACATGAGGGGGGGGGATGGGTGGTACCAGAATCAGTCATATGAACATTGAGTAGAAATAAAAAATGATCAGATTTAAACACAAATCCCAAAGTCACAGACAACAGAATCGATACCCAATCTTTAACAAGCTATACTCCAGGGACCAGATATACTAACAGTCCAGGAGCCAAAAGGGGATACAGTGTACATGGTTGGAGGGAGGATAACACCGGTGGGGATAACCCAGTGTACAGTGTTGGGGGAGGATATTGAATAGTGATATTCAATATCACTATGTAATTTAAATATTACTGTGAAAGACTTGTAATTCACATTGATCACAATAAAAATTATTAAAAATATAGTGAGAATAAGGAAGTTAATGGTGATTCTGATAAGTACATTTTAGCTTTCCTGAAAAAGATAAAGCTTTCTTATAAAATCAAAATGAGCCTTAGATATTCATCTTAGCTCATAACAACAATCTTATCTACTTGCTAAGTGCCATTCAAGAGAATTTTACTGTAAATATTACATATTACATATCATGGATGCTGGAAATGAGCTAGTTCTTTTCTTAAATCATATTTTAAAATATAGACTTGACTGTTTTCTCATTTTGTTTGATTTGCATTTCTTTCTGACCCTGCATAATATATTAATAGGGCAATTAACTACAGTTATACAGTTTACATATCAAAGTTTAAGGCTTACATAAGCTTTCCCAGAATTAAGAAAGATATTGATACCATTCTGGGACTTATGAGGTCACTATAAAATTTGTAATAGAAAGAAAATGCAAGGAAACTGTTATCCTTAGCTCTGACTTTATTTCCGGATTTGGACATTGAAGAGAAAATTCACAAAATTCACAAGAAGAAAAGAATTCAGGCTTAGCACTGACTCCCAACAAAGGCAGAAAACCCAAGCCAGGGGCTCGTGTTGCTGCATATTCATGTATGCAAATGAGGCTCCAGGGCTTCACACGTGGCTTTGAGATTTCAAATTTTGGTATTAACAGGGATTCCAGCAATTTTCTATGACTATTAACCGGAAGGGTGATGTCAAACAGTGAGAGCATGTGGGACCTTTTCTTCCAGCCTATTTGAAATAGGTAAATTTCACATATGAGGCCCAATTCTCCCAGTTAATATAAATAATCTGTAATCTGAGGAAGTCTAGCTATTTATCAATGAAAAATGGGGAACTCTGGGTTCTAAACTTCTGCTTGGTCACCAGTAGTAGCTCTGGACTACTGACACAAATGAAGGCAGTCACCAAGACAATCCCTTGTGTCCCCAGATGGTAGATCAGTAATTTATTTATTGATCAGTTTTTACTGATAAATACATATCATCATCAATAGGCTGCTCCAGTATTTATAGGTTTGAAGTCATTTTCATTTTGGAAGTTATTTTTATTCTCTTACATTTTTGTAGGTTAGCAATCTACAGAGAAGTGTGGAGTCCCTGAATTTTCTTTCTCTAGATTTTTACACAGAGGTACTATTCATTCAGGTTTAATTGGGAATGCTTTACTCCATAATTCACTCAAATAATCTTTGGCAGGTTCTATTTCCCAGACACTGTTTCCTGTTAGCCAGAAGCTTTGTGGATCTCTTCACAAAGTACTTTAAAACTCAACATTACTCTTCACTAGACTAAGCCAGTAAGAGAATAGGGGAGAACCAGCAAGCAACAGATAGACTGTGCTAGCAAAACGAAGACTACAGTCATTTGAATGGCATACTACTATGTATTTATCCAAAATTGCCAAAACTTATCCAATTGAAGATATTAGTTCAGCATTATTGTTTAGTTTTTCTAGAATCATTTCTGATGATGCAAGAAGATAGAGGGTTTTCTTTTATTGAGCATCACAAGTTGGTACTCAGGGATCCACACTACTCAGAATCAGCATAAATTTAGAGGCTGACATAGGCTAGGAATGTGCAACAACTTTTAAAAATTGATCTACTCTGAATTATGCTTATACATATTTTATAAATTAAAAACTTCCACACTAAAATGCCAGTTAAATCTTTATTATTTTAAAGGGATGTTATATAGCGACTTGCAATTTATTGCCAAAAATTCTGAAAATAAGGCAATGATATATTTTGATTTTGATGACTCCTCACGTAATACTAAATAAAAGTAGCAAAAATATCAGGATAAGATGTGCAAGTAATTAACTGACAATATTGCTCCAACAAATCCAAATTATTAATGTTTCTCTCATACAAGTTGTGGGGTATTTGCATCTGTGAATAAGGAAGAAAGAAAAAACACATTGATGCTATTACAATTGACTTATTGATGTGACAAAATGACATATTTTTTCCATTTTTATAATTATTATTATTGATTCTCTAACTTTAACTTAAAACTGATGCCATGACTAGTCATTGACCTAGAATTTATTAGGCAGTGTCCAATTAAAATATTTCTGTCAGTCCTCTATTGTAGGCAATTTTATTTCTCTTTCATTGGAATAACTAGAGTTTAGAGAAAATAGGTGTCTTTCCTATCAAGTGCCAATCATAGTTCAATCTGTTTTTCAAGCCCAACTAATGTGACCCTAGTCTTAAAAATTCCATCTTGAGGCCCAGAGCGGTGGTGCTAGCGGTGGCTGCCTTGCAAGTGCTAGCCTAGGAGGGACCATGGTTTGATTCCCCTGCATCCCATATGGTCCCTCAAGCCAGGAGGGATTTCTGAGTGCATAGCCAGGAGTAATCCCTGAACTTCAATAGCTGTGGCCCCCAAACAAAACAAAACAAAACAAAACAAATTCAATCATGATATCACTCTTCTGATCTTCAAATCTTCAGTATTTGGAGAAATGTGGACAATCATATGATTCTGCTCTGAGAAATTACTTCTGGCAGGCTTTGGAATGCAACGGATCAAACTCGAGTCAGTTGTGTGCAAGATCTACCTGATGTGCTCTGACCATCAGTGAACTTACTTTTGTTCCTGTGCATTTTGAAACTTCAAATTTTCTTATAACCCTACATTTTAGTTGCATTAGAGTATAATCTAGTAGTGTTTTGATTTCAGGACATTCTTGAGAGAAAAGGAGAACATATGGTAAGCATATATACTTATAGAACAGTGCAATTTGGTGACTTGTACACTTTTGCAAATCTTAGCAGTCTCTCCTTGCAAACTTTGCTTCTTTCAGTATGCTCAGTCTCCTAATCATATAAACAGACTCCCCAATAACTCAGAAACTAGCTCTAATAGAAAGGGATTTAAATAACTGATTTATATAGTGATGCTATTAACTTAGCATATGTATGTAGCATAACATGACTGTATGAGTAACAGCTACTATATTGCTATCCTCTTATGTTATATAACTGACTTCTTAGTTATTACATAGCAGACATTTTTCACAAAATGTCTTTTATTTTCACAAAAATAAAAAAATGCCTGAGAAAAAATACCTTGCTTTTACATTCAAGTTAGGATGGTTTTGTTTCTACCTTTTGTCTGATGAAATACAGTATTGGTCACAGACTTGGAAATCACCGATATATCTAAACATAGAGCAGATCAGAATTGAATTAGTATCTCCTCACAAACAGGGTGTAATTTTCTTTCTTCTGGAGAAAGGGACTTTATAGAATGGGGTAATAGACTCTTCAAACTTCCTTTAGTCTTGAAAGAAGTTCCTCTTAGAGGCTCAGAAAAGTCTTGGGTCCAGCTCTTCTTTGGGTAAAATCAGCTACCAAACTCAGGAAGGAGGATCTCCATGAGAGAATCAAGAGCTGAAGAAATAGGAAAGGCCATTTCTTTAGCACTTAATGTGTACAAAGAAATTTTTCAGACTATTTTTAGATTACCAAAACTATTTCTTTTCCTCTTTTATTGAGCCAAACCATTATAGAGGTTGAGAAGCAAAAATAAATATATAGACAACACATAGCTAAATGTAGCAGAAATTTAAATATGTTTTTGTTTTTCATGTCTGTCAATAATAAATTGATGTCTTTTTCTGAAAACTTTTATCTTTGAAAATTTTAATACAGACTTAGGGTCTGTCAACCTTCAAAATCCAAGGATTTTTTTCTGAGTTGTATTTTGAATGATTCTTTTTTACCCAGGTTTTAGTGTTTACTTGTCATATTTCCTTTCTTTGAAGGGAAAAATTATGTGGTTCTGAGTTCTTTCTACTCCCATCTCAGCTAAAAAGTGTAAAAAAGAAAAAAAAAAAGAATAAGCAAACGTGTTGTCATAGTAAACCAGGGTTGAGTCACTTCATTTATTAAGGTGGAACCTTCAAAGCACAAAGGTCTGTAAATAATTCTTCCAACTTGTTTCTCACTAAGTGATACTAATTACAACTGACTTTTTGTTTTGTAAAAACTCACTTGGGAAGTTCTGTGTGTTACTTTTAAAGTTGTTATAGCTCCAGGCATCAAAACTAGCAAATGGAGCCAGACTGAAAATGTTCCTCTCAAACAGATTCAAAGTTCATCAAACCATGTGTAAAGATAATTTGCAAAGTCTTGTGATTCTTTTATTTATTTATTTGTTTGTTTGTTTTTATTTTTTTGTTTTTTGGGTCACACTCAGCAGCTTTCAGATGTTACTCCTGGCTCTATGCTCAGAAATTGCCCCTGGCAGGCTCGGAAGACCATATGGGATGCTAGGATTCAAACCACCGTCTTTTTGCTCATACTTATGTTTCTTTCAACTTCAAAAGAAGCAGGTTCATTTTCTAGAAAACTTTAGGTGGATAAATGCCATACATTGGTTCACAAAATTTATTATTAGGTTCATAAAATTAGGCAAATCTTTGCCCTTTTTAATATCATTTTTAAATTATCTAAAATTTTAATTGTAGAGCATACATACTAAACTCTTTCTCTGTTGTTTCTTATATTTTGGAAACTGGGATATATTTTGTTTAAGTACCACTTGTTTGTGGTACTTTAAAAGAATATGATCAGGATAAATAATGAATCTGAAATAGGTAAGTACAGACCACTTTCCAAAAGACTTTTGCTAGTTTATTGAATTTCACTAAATTTCTTTAATACCTTACCATTCTATTTATATGTTCATTTCAAGCACTCTACCAATTTAGAAAAACCAAGTTTGTGGTTAATTGACCTTTGCCTCTCTACTTGCATTGCAAGCTTAGGGTTGCTCTTCCGGTTATGTCTGTTTTCAGCATCAGAAAGACAAACACAAAGAAGTCAGTTGGGATCCTCCATGGCTGTGCATAGTTCTTAGAATGACCTGAGCACAGTTGAACATCAGACTTTAGTGATTGAATTTTACTCAATAGCCATCTGACAAAATTAGAGTAATTCAAAATATTATGTTATGGCTTTAATCGACAGTTATTAGTCAAGTAATATCACTAAAAGATGAGCCCAACCAGAATTCCTGTCTATAATAACTTTGTAATGTTAATAACAAGAATGTTTTTTGTAACTATGGTGGTCTTTCAGAATTTACTTTGAGTCCCATGTTTCACTTACTCCGAGTCCTTTGTTGCCAAATATTTATTGCTACTTCTGTGTTTAGTTTTTCTTTCTGACTTCTTTTATCCACATCTTTCTCAGCTTCTCACCCCTCCAAAAATACTGTTTACTTCAGTTCTAATAGTATATCCTAATACTTTTACTGGTAAAGATCATTACCTCTTTTGAACCTTCTTGTAATAAGTATGTAGGTTATGAAAGCATTCCGGCCCGGTATAAACACCTGCCATTTATTAGTAGAGAGATCTTGGAAAGATTTCCAAAGCTCTCTATGTCTTTGTTTTCTCATATATTAAATATATATAACATATATCAAGTACATTATCACTATAAGTAATCCTTCCTACCTCAGAGCATGCTTGTAAGGATGTGAGAGGTATATATTTTTCATGGTAATGCTTGCAGAAAGTAATTTTTATATTATCTGGGCAATCATTGTAGTCAATGAATTCTATTTCATTTGTGGGGAATATAATTTATGTCTTTATATTCATAATAGTTTTTCCACTTTTACTGAAATAAATATGAAATGATCATTATGATCATTGCAGTTGGACTCTATAATTATGATAGATTGTTAGTTTGCTTTCTTTGTGTTCACCTGCTCTTTTCCTTTCTGTAGCTAATTATTTTTAATTACATAGTTTATTTCAGGATTTGGGGAAGGTCACGATTGTGACTTCATGAACAGGTAAGATCTGTGAATGGAAGATTGGAACGTGGAAAGAGCATTGTTTGAATGCATCTAACACAGGAACAAGGACATCCAGATGGGGAAAGATGACCTAGAGGTACCACATGGTGACATTTATGACATATGTGTAACTCATCCAACCATAGAATATCTGGCTATTGAGTTTACTTGACTTTCAGGAGGGGAACTTTTGCTAGCATTTCATTAAAAAGACAATGGAGAGAAGACACAGACACTTATGTACTTGAGGTTTTTCTGTACCTTTATTCCTATGCAAAATATTTGAAAGAATATTCAGCATGGAATTAGCTGAATCAAATAGCTTTATTTGTTGCCAGTTTAGGCAAGAAATAGGCAGCAAACCAGTCATGACTTAATTACTAAGCCATATTAAAGTACAGCAATTTAATTGCAATTAGTTCTCTAATAATCTATTTATAAAATGCCAGTGTATGCATTTGAATTTGACAATTCATTTGCTTTGATTCCTGTACTGTGTATGCCCCATTAAATTATAAAGTGCAAGGCCATTAACCTGTAATTCCACTTTGTGATCATGTTATTAAATAGCATCCTGCCCCTTCTCAGGCTGAGATGAAACTGCTAGGTCAATTATCTGTAACAACTTAATTTCCCAGTGATCTTACAAAAGCTCTTATTATTGCTAATTAAGAAGGTGTGACCTGTGTGAAAGCAGTTGGCATGCTTTGCACATCTGGTCCTGATCCAAAATTGGGTAAGGTTTCCTCAATGCTCTCATTTTAACCTATTTGCTTTTGGTCATTAGTAATTATGGCAGCTCAAGACATGTTTTCATGTTTAGTATCATTAGAATTTGGGGGATTTGGTTTGTGACTAAGTGCTCAGTGGGTAGATAAAAGAAGCAAAGCACATAAAAATAGAAGTTACTACAAAACTAAGATAGCATTTACTGTTGAGTCCTCGGTGCTGGTTAGCTTAGACATGTGAATAATGAGTATGAGATTTATAGAGCAAATCTTCCAAAGTATGTTCTTTCTCATAGATAAATCTGGTACCTGAACAGAGAATAGCTACACTCTCTTGCAAAGCAGTCATGGATGCCCTTACTAGTTACAGTGGAGCTTGAAGATAATCAATCTCATGTTTCTCTATATTTGTGGTAGAATAAATGGAAATGAAAAAAGTTTTGTTGAAACTGTACCCATTCATGTTTTAATTGCTATTGAATAAAATCTAGTGCTTATATTCCAGTAAATTTTCAATAATGTCCTCAGAGTGATAGTACTAGAAACCAAAGTTCACAGATAAACAAATTGAGGTAAAAAGAGAAAAATTAACTTATTGGAATTTGTAGTCTGGGTAGTTGCTCTAGGATTTATGGTCATATCTGAGAAATTCCAATATACTTTGTAAGAATCTGAAGTTTAGTTACCTTTCAGCACCTGTTCTGTTTAGAAATATTGAATAAATATTATCACCATTGTTAATAATGTTCTATGGAATGTGAGCTTTGTGCTCAGGATTTTAAATATATAGGGATACATTCTCTTTTATTAACATTTGTACCTGTTATCCTTTATCTCTTTTACAATGTTTTATATTATAGTATCTACTATATATAATTTTCTGTTATTCATTTATTTTATAACTATGGGTTCAGGAAAGGAATGTAATATAAGACTTTGGGAGGATACTAATTGTATCATTGTTTCTACCTTTTGGATATGAATCTCAAGAGAAGTGTGTTGTGTCAATAAGCTAAACGTTGAATCCTCTTTCCATATGCTAAGTGCAGAATTAAAACCCCAAAATATTAAAGATCAACCTTGAATAGAATGAGTTTCTCCCAAGTATTTCCATAAATGCTAACCAATGGTCTTTTTCAAATTGTTTTAAGTTAAGAAGATCAATATTTAATAATTCCTAATTAATTTTCAGACTGGCAAGACTGCCTGTTTACATTCTAGATAATTTATTGTTTCAAATGTTTGATGTTTTTCAGAAATTTTAGATGATAAAAATTAATATTATAGGAAGACATTTTTATACAAATTAGGAATATTGCATTAAGATTTTGACCCAACTCTGGCTCTGTCAAGTTGAAAAACTCATTTTCTCTGTCTTTATTTTATTGAATTAGTGGAGAAATTGCTATAGAAGGGCCTCTTAAACAAGTAGGTAGGGAACCTCATTGACCATTCTAGGTCAATCTTTCTAGTGGATCAATGAAATAGTTTTAATATATCACCCCAGTTTAAAAGTCTCCAGATCCACATCAAGAGGTACCAATGTGGGTTCTCCAGAACACATACTTGGGGATGCTCCCAAGGCTATTTGGTTTTAATAATAGAAACTGGTTCCAGGAATGTATATATATAAGTATATATATATATATATATATATATATATATATATATATACACACACATATATATACACACATACACACACAAACACACACACACACACACACACACACACACACATATATATATATATACATATATATATACCAAGTATCTAGTAATGGACCCTTACTGCTAAACTCTCTCCAGTATACACAAATATATTTTCCATCATAGTTACAATTCTAGGACTAAGACCTAGAAATATAAGTGAGACTCTTGAGACAGGATATAAAGTAATTTGAGGCCAGAGCAGGTAGAGTCTTTGCCTTTTATGGGTTCAATCCACAGCATCTCATATGGTCTCCAGAGCCTGCAGGAGTGATCCCTGAGTGCAGAGCCTGGAGTCCTCCTAAGCATCATCAGATGTGGCACCAAAATGAACAAAACAAAATGAAAATAAAATAGTGCTTAAATGTATTTAATTTTAGGATCTTCAAATTACAGTCAGCTCTGAGAATAGACACCATCTTAAAATTATTTCTTTGTTAAATCTATTCAATTGTTAAATCATATTCAACTGAATTTCCTTTCTGGTTTGGGGTCCATATCCAGTTGTGCCAAGGTCTTAATCCTGGCTCTGAGATTGGATATTAATCTTGTTGGGCTTCATAAAACTATATAATTTGTTGGGATAGAACCCAGGTTGACCTACTGCAAATCCAGTGACCTAACTTCTGTATTATCTGACACTCCCTTTCTTTTGCTTTTTTTTTGGGGGGGGGGCTCTCAATAAGTGATACTCAGAATTAACTTTAGCTTTGCTTAAAGCACCATACTAGACATTGAACCTGTGCAGTCTATTCATTTTTTTAAATTAATCTGTGATTCACAGAGTAGGAAAAAGAAAAGTGGAATTTTTTTAGAAAATGTTTTAGAAAACTGGACTTTATATGAGGTGAATCCAGGAAATGAAAGCACTTCATCTCTATTTGGGGATTGATACAATTTAAATTGACTGTGATTAAATATAACCTATAGTGAACATGACTATTTAAGTTGATGTAATCCATTACTTCTACATCACTGATTATTAACCCTTTAATTTGCCCCTCCTTAATGACCAAAATAAAATATTTTTAGAAAAAAATGTGTTCCAAGACATGTACAGTTTTTATATTAGTCATCATAAAATTCCTAAGATCACCCAATTACTGAACATAGTTTACCAAGATAGTAACTGACATAGAAATAAGAGAACATCGGAAGAGATGTTTATTTACTAATTTAATTTCATATCATTGTGTCACATTATAATCATATTTATAGAAACAGTTCTTTGGCCTTTTAATTTTTTTTTGTTTCTTTGTTTTGTTTTGTTTTGGGATCATACGCAGCGGCACTCAGATGTTACTACTAGTTCTAAGCTTAGAAATCGCTCCTGGCAGGCACAGGGGACGGGATTCAAATCACTATCCATTCTGGATCGGCTGCTTGCCAGGCAAACACCCTACCGCTGTGCTAGACTTCTGGACCCACCTTTTATTTCTTATAAACATTAGCATACCATTTTATTTCCAAAATAATTTCTATTTATATAATAATAATAATTTTATTCTATGCTTCATTTTTACATAAAATAGAATAAAGAAAAGTAAAGGAAAAAACCTTCCTATCTTAGTTGACTTGTTATGGAACTTTAACTTAGCTCTTTTCCCCAAATTCCAAGCATTTTTATCATATATTTTAAAAACTGATTTTTGATAGGCCCTCAATAGCATAGTTTGCTATTTCAGCATCCAATGGGAATCATAAAATTATGATATTAAGATCCGTTTTTATAATAGTGAGAGTTTATATAATTCTACAGAGGATAGCACATGACATAGGAAAACAGTTCTCTCTATAAAAATAAAACACAAATCTAGGGAAAGCACCTCTTCTATGGAAATTCATTGTTAATAATCAATGTTATATAAGGACAGTTTCTGATACTAAGCATACAATGATATATATTTAATGTATTACCATGCTCACTTAAAACATAATTGGGTAATTTATTCTGCACTTATATTTAAGTAAAGCTCATGGATAATTTATGAACTAACAAAAATCACTTGTAGTTATCTACTATTCAATATTTTTCCACTGACTCTCTTGATCACAGAACATTGTATGTAAGGAAATAACAGCTTTTCCATCTATATTCATAGTCATTATATTTAGAAACTCAATCCTTCAATCACTCTCAGGTAATGAGTGGTGGAATCAAATACAGTATTTCATTTAGGCTTTGTAGGAGGCTTGGGCTTCAGTGACAATGGCATTTAATAGTTTCTCAGCACCTACATTGACTGTCAAACTGAAAAACTTTGTACTTGGAAGAGACAGATGCAATTTAAGATTCCTACACCTGACACAATTCCTCTTTTTCTACATTTATCAGAACTTTGCTGACCTTCTCTGAGTGAGTAAATAATTGGTCTCCCAACATCTAAGTTATCAGACCCAGACCATACTACGTAGCAAGCTGAACTATCTCAACATTTTATTCACATTAAAAATTCATACTTTGGAATGATTGCCATCTTGGATTTTATGTCCTGACCTACCACTATCATTTATTTATCTTAGACCATTCTGATTGAGATAGGGCAACTTTCCAGTTAGTATAATGCAAAGTGGATCAAATTCTATAGTATCCTATAAATCTATATAAACATAGGAATTTAGTTTTAGTTTTCTTTCTTTATCTGGTAAAACGATACTTTCACTTTCATAGTTTATTGTACTCGGCTCCATATTTCCAACTCATATAGTAAGCAGGATGATGACCCAACAGTCTTTCCAGAATAATTTTGACAACTTAAAATTTTTGTGTTTTATGCTGAACATAAAAACTTAGTAGAGTAAAATGAAAAACATTTTCAATGTTTTTTAACTCTAATTATTGAACATGTAAAAATTATTGACAAAATGGATTAGATAACTTAGCAGTATTCTGTCATATACTTCTAATGAGTTACAACAAAGCATTTTTTGAAGTCACAGCATCAAAAGAAAATTTTATAATTTTTTTCTCTTAAAGGTTTATTTATTTTCTTGCATAAAATGCATAGAATTATATTTATTGTAGGTTTAATTATATTAGCAAAATTAAGCAATCAACAGAGACATAGAGATAATTTGGTGGGTAAGGTGCCTGTCTTGGATTCAGCTTGCCTGGATTTACTCTTTGTCACACCATTTGTCCCTTTCTTCCTACCAGGAATGAACCCTGAATTAAGGAATAAGCCCTGAACACTGTTGGGTGAAAAACCAAACCACGCCAAACAAAACTGAAAACAAAGTCAGCATTAATTAGATATTCTAACAATGTAATTTCAATAAAATTATAGTACTCATTTACTTACTTATGAATTTTGGGTTGCACTTAGCTGCTTTAAGGCTATCATTGGCTCTGTGCTCAGGAGTGTCCCCTGAGTTCTTTGTAGACTATATGTGGTACCAGAAAAAAAATATTTTCTTAGCTTGATCTGTGATTTCCAAAATAATCAGGTTGCTACTTTTATCCCAGATTTTTCTTTACATTCTATATCATTTATATTTTTATACCTACACAATAGTCACCAAAATGAAATCCATATAAGCAAGCCAATTAAATATATCTAAATCAGATGTATCTGTAAAGGTGACGTTTTCTCAAGAAAATATCTTATGTTAATGTCTTATGTATATGAAGATGTGTAAAGGTGCATGTCAATGTTGTGAGACATATGTGCATATGAGTACATATAAAAAGCATGTATGTGCATGCTCATTCAAAATTTTGTAATGATTTAGAATTTGTTTCTACAACTGGATTGATTTGAAAAATTATGAATTAAGAGGATTGAAACTACCATTCTTCTGAATTCTTTCTTTCATCCTTTCATAGAAGTTTAAAAAGCATATCCAGATTACATAGAATTTGGCAGTGCTAGTAGGCCTAGAGAATATCCTCATAAACTTGATATAAACTCATATCCATATAATGTTAACATATATGTAACATATATTCTTATGTTTATTTATATATGTATGTTCATACCTACATATAAGTAACATATATTCATTAAAAACCAATTAGTCTAAAAGCCTTGTGCATTTTCAAATATGCTTAGTTTATATGCTCTTTTTTTTTGGTTTTTGGGTCACACCCGGCAGTGCTCAGGGGTTACTCCTGACTCCATGCTCAGAAATTGCTCCTGGCAGGCACAGGGGACCATATGGGGGCACCGGGATTCGAACCGATGACCTTTTGCATGAAAGGCAAAACGCCTTACCTCCATGCTATAGAATTATGATATACAGTTAATATGCTTATTTATTATGAGGATGAGCAAAGTTAAATAACAAACCTATCCTAATCAATGAAACAGTCAGCACTTATACCAAATTTGACATGCTTAGTAGCACTATAATTGAATAACAATTCTGGATAGATGGTGAAGTTTATAAACTTGGGACAACTCATGGTACCCTTTTTCCTGTCTCCTCAAATATTAACATGGGTGTATTGCTCCTAAAATTGCAAAGAGCTACTGCCTCATTGATTCAAACAAGAGATGACTAGGGACCCTTGAACATTTCAAGATGCAACTCAAAGAGACAAAAATAGTTGTCTTGGTTCAAGTACAACCTACCTGAATCACAGGAACAAAGCAATGCAATGCAAGTCACCTTCTATGTCTCCAACAGTTAGTCACCAGAGTGTGAGTTAGGTACAGCTAAGCCTCTTAAGTCAGCTTTACTATATTTCCTTTTCTTCCAAAAACAGTGGTATCAGGATTAATAGCTGCAAAGATAGACCTGTCAATGATTAATAGCTTATAGTCAGAAGGTCTCTGAAATGGCATAGGCTGTTTATTTTCTTATGTTAGGAACTGCACTTGCATTCTTCACTTTCTCATTCTAGCTATTGGCCATTTTTTATATAGCAATATGGATCAGTTTTGTTATCTTGGTGGTTATAGTGTAAACAAAAGTGCTACAGTAGATAAAACTATAAAAAGACAATCTTGGAGGTGAATCATAAAGCTAAAGCAGAAATATCTGGTTTGAACTTCCTTACCTCTTTGTCATATCACAAAGAAGTCATAAATGCTGGGGTGCTTGAGCGATAGAACAGTAGATAGGGAATCAATCACCAGCACCCAGTATTATTCCCTTGTACTGCCATAAATGACCCTGAAACAGAGACAATAGTAAGCCTGGAGCAGAACTAGGTGTGACCAAATACTCCTCCAAATTTAGAAAGAAATCAAAAGCATTCTTGACCATCCATTACAGAACTATCATGGATCTTGGTATCATACTCTTTAAGAACATCTTTAGTTTATGCCAATGTACACTATAGCAAGTGTACATTATACATCCAGTTTACAGAATTTAATTTGCTTTTTTTTTTTTTTGGTTTTTTGGGTCACACCCTGCAGTGTTCAGGGGTTACTCCTGGCTTCATGTTCAGAAATTGCTCCTGGCAGGCACGGGGGACCATATGGGGCACCGGGATTCAAACCGATGGTCTTTTGCATGAAAGGCAAACGCCTTACCTCCATGCTATCTCCCCAGCCCCCGAATTTAATTTACTTTTATATGTTCAAACAATGGTAAGAGGATATAGTATATATTATATAGTTTACTTAAAAACGTGTAGATTTCCCCAGAAAGACTTATTATGGCCTTGGGTAATAAAGATCTTGCATTTGTCTTTGAGATATAAAGGAAATAACTCATTTGTCTAGATACAACAAGGTGGGGCATAGTTTAAGATACAATGCCAAAGCAGGCTCCAGGGATATAACATATAGATAAGAAAAATTGTAATGCAATAAAAACAGTGTATTCTATTCATAGGGTCTTCATTTCTGATCATTTTATGAAAGTTCTACTTGCTCTCTCATTATTAATCTCTTTTTCTATATCTTTCATTCAGTCTGCCAGGCCCTTCAGAGTCTTCTGTAATACTCTTATACCTATTTCCTATGTGATTCAACTTTGTTTTCTTCTACTTTTGTCTCCTCTAAGAATTTAATTTTGGTGGAATTTTGAAAATATGAGTCTATACATTAGATAACTCTTTGATCTCATTCATCACTCTTCCAGAAATTCTAGAAGCTCTTCTTCTGGGTCTGTAAATTAGAGGATGGCAAACAATTTTAATCCATTTATATCCATTTGTTAGTCTGGTTCTTCTTTGAATATCCTTATGATATTTAAGAAAACTCAACTATATATATCACAAAGATTCTATGAAATTATTTTATAGTAATTAATGAATATTTCCATAAATATTTCAATGCTAATTTTATCTTTTTAATTGTTTTTAACTTTTATTTTATTTTACTTATTTTTTACCAATAATATCTAATCCCTTAATGTCTTTTTTAATGTTAATACTTTTTAAGTTAAAACAATACTAGGTACAGTTTAATACTAGGTAAAGTAGTTTATGATTGATTTTCAGTTATACAGTGTTTCAATAACCATGCCTTCACCAGTGCATATTTCCCACCACAAATGTCCCCAGTTTTCCTCCCAATGCTTACCTGTCTCTCTTTCTTAAATTTTATTTTTTACAGTCACCATTAAATTAAGAAGTTATTCATAATTGAGTTTCAGGCATACAATATTTCAACATCAATTTCTTCACCAATATCCACTTCTTTCTACCAATTCACCCCATCCCCATTTGCTTCCCACCTGTTTGCTTCAACAAGAGATATTTATGAATGATTCATAACCTTAATCATTAAGGATTAATGATAAAAATCTTAATTATTAATCTTTAAACATTAACCCCAAATCAACCTTAAGAGTTTGTTCTAGCACTAATAAAAAACTCAACATCACTTCCAATATAAAAAAATATATATTCCTATAATACTTCTTGATGCTTTTTGTTTCCATTTTCATTCAGTATTTTGTCCTTTATTTTCTTCTCACAATTGCTTTTACTTTCTTTGTGGCACCAGTAATTTTGTTCTGACTCTTATCTGATTTGTAGAAAGTTTGGGTAGGCTCAAATAACACAAATAATGATAAGAAAAGCACATTTGAGTTTTACCAAAAGATAACAGTTAATTATTATTCTTGCCTTTTGAGCATTGCTTTCTCAGCAAATGAACTAATAAAAACAATAAACGTACACTCACTCACACATACACACACAGAAGTAAGCCATTTCAAGTCCTTATAAATTTCCCAATGTTTTCATCAAAATGATCATTTTAGATTGGTCATATCAATGTTTAATGCTAATTCTAAATATATTCTGAAATACAGTCCGGGACAAGTGTAATTTTGGTGCCTGAAGGTGAATATCTTTTGGTTGGTTTCATCTGAAGTGCTGGTCAGTCAATACATGACAAAGAAGAGCTGTGAATTATCTCCTTTCCTGTTCTTGCTCAAAGCAGAGGGCAGTTAACTGGCAGGTGTGTAGAGAGGAATTCCTTGGGCCAGCCGAAGCAATAGCACAGCGGTAAAGCATTTGCCTTGCATGTAGCCGATGCAGAAAAGACCTGATTCGATTCGTCGTGTCCCATATGGTCCCCTGAGCCAGTAACAATTTCTGAGCGCATTGCCAGGAGTAACACCTGTGCATCACTGGGTGTGCACCCTCCCCCAAACAAACCCAAAGAAAGGAATTTCTTACTGCTCAACATTTTAATTTCTGATTATGTTTTCTCCAATTGTTGATATTTTTTTAACTTTTGTTCATCAGTTAATTTTTTCTTTACCCGGTAAGAGCTCTCTGAACTTCTCACTTAAAGACCTAAGGTCCTACTTAAGTGAGAAAGATAAGAGAGACATTAAATTTTGGGTTAAATTTTGGTCATCATGTATAGGATAATAAGAGTAATAAGGACTCAGATTTTTGTGTCATTTCTACTCTGTTGGTAATGTGCAGAGCACTGTATGTAAAGAAAATAGATTTAAGGATGGGAAGGAAAACTCTAGGCCAAACACAACTTTTAAAACATTTGAGTTTGTGGTTATAGATAAGTTAATGAAACTCATTGGGGCTTATTTTTATCTGTGAGTGGGAGTACTTTTAGATTGTTTCTTACTTTGTGAAAGCAGAGCTGAAGTCAGCCACAGCTGGAAAACACAGATTCCAAATCACGAACCAGAATTTTCTATTTGACTTCAGTTTCTTTAAGAACCTCTGTACTTCTCCAGGCATCTCTCCAATCATTGAAAGGATTTGCATTTCTAGCCCAAGGTCATGAGCTTTCCTCTAGCCATTCAGAAAACCCCATTCACAGAAACAAAGAGGTTCTCCAGGGGAATGAGAAGACTAATTATTCATCTTCTAGTCATTAAAGCAAATTGGTTAACATTTTTCTTTTATTATGAAATTATACTCAAGGAAATTTTTTATTGTCTAAAACTAATGTCCTTTGTATTAGAGGTTAAAATAATTGTAGAAGGAGCAATTACTATTTCAACTTTATGTCATAATTTGTACCTTATTAAGATCCATCATGTCTATAGAAACCTTAAAATAATAGTGTTATTAGTTCTGCTTTCTAGGTGCAAAAAAATTGATTTAGAATCTGTGACTTACCAACCACCCCAGCCTGGGATTGGAATCCCAATATAACTAGTTTCCAACTTTATGTCACTTTCATAGTTCTTTTATTGCATTCCATTAATAATACAAGTTTTTATGAAGCAGCATTAAGAAAATTATGATATTCTTTAAAGAGTTTTATATTGAATGTCTTCAATACCCTCTTTTATTCATGTGAGGTGATCATCAGTCTTAAACTATGAAAGTTATGCTTCCTTTTCTTGAACCTTATTAAGGAGTATAATATTAGAATAATATTAGAATGAAAAACTACAGGGTGGAATGCCTGCCTTCCATCTAGCGGTGGTTTAAGTTTAAGCAGTGCAAGATGACATAGGTACTCTTATAATTCAGTAGCATAAAGTGATGCTTATAATGTGGGAGAAGGCAAAAGCAATAAGCATAAAATAATAGTAATATTGGAATTAATACTGTTTTTTAGCTATTGTAATGGGCTTACTATAAAATAAGTTTCTTAGAGATCAGGGCTCTTTGTTAGTCTCACCCTCACAAGATGACCAAACAGGATAAATTTGTTGCCATGGGAATCCAACCTCCACCTTGCCTTATAGAACCTTTTTTTAAGCGAGATGACTGTCTAGTGGTAGAAGCACCTGGTGTGTAGAGTTGAAAGGAAGAGTCTGACAAAAGATTGTTAGTCAAATAACAATTTATTAGGGTCTGCTAATAGCATCAGAGGATTTGGACACATATGCTAGTCAAGAAATCTTAAAGAAGGAAGAGGGTAATAAAACAAGGGGTACAAGGTTATGGATGTTTGCCTTCTGTAAGGGAACAAGGTCCAGATAAAATGTTTGTGTATGCTGTGGCCTAATTTTAAAGACTACCTTGATCTGAACAAAATATGCAGTTATGTTAAACCTATATGACTCTGGGCAGACTCTTTCCAATATGTTGCCTCTGTTCCCAGATATTTCTCATGGGTGGCCACTCTGAAATGCTGGACACCAGCCCTGCCTGGCCTCTAACACTCCCCGCAATGACTTCTCTCCTAAGCCATAAAGGGCTAAGAGGCAAAAGTTATGTTAAAAAAGTCATGGCAAAAGTCTTGGGAGAACCATGTTACATGTGTTTCTTTGATTCTTTTTGTTTTGTCATTTTCTGAGAAGATATAAAAAGACATAATTATTCCTTTTTTATTAGAATATTAAATTAGTACATCATAATCCCTGTGAAAATAGAACTTCATCTGTATATATTTTTGGAAGTAAATAAGAATAGAATAAAAATATAATGACAGCAGGAAAATTACGTGTGGCAGGGCTGGTCTAGTGCCAAGATTTACATATGCAATAATCTTACTAAATACAATGTCCACCACATGGCTATTCAGAGAACCAGGTGGCAGCAGACAAGATGATTATAGAGTTCAGCTATAAAAGCAGGAATATTACTCCAAGTAAATGGTTTTCTTTGAGGTTTGTAAGTTTGCCATGTATATGAGTAGAATTTTAAATATAAATGATTATCCAGTGTGTAAACATGTTCATAAGGAGAAAAATTGAACTTGCAAAGTCAATTATATGAACGAAAAAATACAACTGTTTTAGAGGAATATGCTTAGGAAGTGAAACACAGTTAAGGTAAAGGAAACACGATGAAATGGAACAAAGTATTTCAACAGACTTGCAACTTATTCTGTTCCTCAAATTTAAAGTTTCCCAGCACATGGAGTTGGGCTGTAAATTCCCTAGATGAAGTCTTCTGTTTGAAAACCCATTTTACATTACAAGAACTGGTGACATACTGCTGTGGTTTAATGGCAGCTCTTCGTAAATGGCAAGGGATGGACAAAGTTCTAGGATGTTTCTAAAGTAGCGATGTTTCTACTCTACTAATAAATCTTCTTGGAAAATTTTCTGAGGATGAGCTGGCTTTAAAAATTGACTATAAAAATTCAAATGCTGTGTGCTTTCTACTATTATTTTCATAAGATATAATTTTCAGTGTGTTTTAAGGAACCACAATCAATATCAAAGTTTCCTATGATTAAATATATGCTGATACCATCTACCAGAATTATTGAATCCATAATGAGAAATACAGTTTATATTTCCCTTTCCCTTGATGAATTACTCTGATAACCTTTCTTAATATTTAACTCATGTTGCATTAGCACAGTGCTTCTCAAATAGTGGGGCTCCATAAAGGGGACTGCGTTTGACCTTGGCAAACACTGTCATAACAAGCTAAGCCCCGTGTTTATGTCTCTGTATGTCTCTGGAGCTGAGAGTTTCTATGTCCTGCTTCAAATCCCGCTTCTAAAAGCTATGCATTGCAAAACGTGCTCATTGTAGCCATTAATCCAGACATCACCTCTGATTAAAAAGTCAGCTCAAATTATTTTATATATTTTGTTTTGCAGGTTAAAGTTATTTTTTATTAAATATACTATTTACTGTAGTGGGGGGCACAAAAATGTTTTCTTCTTCCTTGGGGGGCATGATAGAAAATAATTGAGAAGCACTGCATTAGCAGATTATTGAAACAACAATCTGATTAAGTGTCAATAGAAATAGTAGAATGTAGATTGTTGATATTTTATTGTAAGTCTTACAGGAGCCTCAACTTTCTGAAGTACTTAGCTTTAGCTTTGAGTGTGTGTGTGTGTGTGTGTG
>PVKC010010097.1:12274-26277 GCA_004027635.1 Crocidura indochinensis
ATATGGTCCCTAAGCCAGTAGCGACTTCTGAGCACATAGCCAGGAGTAACCCCTGAGCATCACTGGTGTGGCCCAGAAACCAAAAAAAAAGAAGAAAAAAAACTATTTAGGAATGTTTCTGTTTCTTCAATTTCCTGAAAGATCCTGTAAAGAATTGGCAGTAGTTTCTCTTTAAAAGTTTGAAGGAATTCAGGGGTTGGAGAAATAGCACAGTGGTAGGGCATTTGCCTTACATGCAGCCAATCCAAGACAGACGATAGTTTGAATCCTGGTATCCCATATGGTCCTCCGTGCCTGCCAGGAGTGATTTCTTGCATAGGGCCAGGAGTAAACTGTGAGCGCCACCAGGTGTGACTCAAAAAAACAAACAAAAAAATGGTTTGAAGGAATTCATTAGTAAATCCATCTGGGCCTTTTGTTTTGAGGAAGATTTCTTTTTCTTTTTCTTTTTTTTTTCTTTTTTTTTTTTTTTTTTTTTTGTGGTTTTTGGGTCACACCTGGCAGTACTCAGGGGTTACTCCTGGCTCCATGCTCAGAAATTGCTCCTGGCAGGCACGGGAGACCATATGGGGCACTGGGATTCGAACCGATGACCTTTTGCATGAAAGGCAAAAGCCTTACCTCCATGCTATCTCCCGGGCCCCAGATTTCTTTTTTAATTAGCAATTTAATTTGCTCAATAGTGACGGATTTGTTCAGATATGCTACATCATCTTAGTTCAACATTGGGAGGTTATAAGAGTCCTGGGATTTATTCATTTCTTCCAGGTTCTCTTGTTATGTGGTATAGTTTCTCAAAATAGTCTCTGATTTCTCTTTGAATTTCTGTAGTATCTGTAGCAACAATCCAGTTCTCACTTCTGATTTGATTTATTAATTTTCACTCTCTTCCTTTCTTTGCAAGGTTTGCTAGTGGTTTATCGATCTTGTTTATTCTTTCAAAGAACCAACACTTGATTTAATTGATATTTCGGAATTTTATTCCAGTTCATTTATTTCTGCTCTAAGCTTTATTATTTATTTTTGTCTGATATTTTTGGTTTATTTTGTTGATCACTTTCTAATTTAATAAGCTGTGTCATTAAGTTATCTATATAGGTCCCTTCCTCCTTCCTGATGAGGGGATTCAAAGCTATACATTTTCCTCTTATTACCACCTTTGTTGTGTCCCCATAATTCTGATAATTTGTGTCTTCATTTTCATATGTTTCCAAGAATCTTTGTATTTTCTCTTTGCTTTTCACTATTTTTAACTTTGTGTTTATATATACCATATAGCATCTTATTAATAAAACAAGTATTTTAAGGAAAAATTATCCTTTTGCTCAAAATATTAAGTGACTGGTGAACTTTTATTTAATTGTAATAAAAGTTTAAGCTCTTTTTAATACATGAGGGTGGTATGTATTCTGTTTCCATACCTTTATAGTTTTTCTTGTTACTTTATCTTATTATCTTGTTTACTCCATTCAAGTCCATATCCTTTGTTGATATTTATAATATACTCAATACTCTATTTTTCTAAACTAGTCCTTCGGGTGCCATGAATATTAAGAGATAACTTACAAATTGCCATAAAATAATTTTAAATGTTAAGGTAAAACAATTATTCTGAACATTTGCCATTTTTGTTACGAGCCATATTTTAATGGAGTTCACAGTTTCAATATTATATTGAAGAATATTTCCTTTGACAAGTTTGCCTTTGTGAAAAAAATTCAAAACTTCACAATCTTTTTGATGTATAGATGAGATTCACAGTATTACTTTTAAAACAAGACTAAGGACTCTTATCTAGATAAACACAAAATAAAATATATCTTCCTTTGTTAAAGAAACCAAAATAAAAACTAAATCTTGTGTTTTTTGTCTTTGTTATCCAGAAATACAGAAATTATAAAAAATACGTTGGAAGAGTGATACAATTAAAGATACTGAGAACAGGGGCTGGAGAGATAGCATGGAGGTAAGGCGTTTGCCTTTCATGCAGAAAGATAGTGGTTCGAATCCTGGCATCCTATATGGTCTCCCAAGCCTGCCAGGAGTGATTTCTGAGCATAGAGCCAGGAGTAACCCTTAAGCACTGCTGGGTGTGATTCAATAAATAAATAAATAAAATAAATAAATAAATAAATAAAAGCTACTCATATGGGGCTAGCGAGGTGGCACTAGAGGTAAGGTGTTTGCCTTGCAAGTGCTAGCCAAGGAAGGACCATGGTTCGATGCCCGGCATCCCATATGGTCCCCCCAAACCAGGGGCAATTTCTGAGCACTTAGCCAAGAGTAAACCCTGAGCATCAAATGGTGTGGTCCAACCCCCCCCCCCCAAATACTGAGAACAAATCTATGGTATGTAGAAGCAAACAAGTAAATACTAAATGATAATGAACCCTTGGCTTTTGATTATTAAACTAAGTTTATAAAATATAGGGAAGGGGTGTCATAGGGTGGAAGAAAGGTGAACATTTGGTGATATTACAATCATAGGAAGTCTTAGGCACATAGGTGGTTATGAAGGTATAGAAATTTTGTACATTAAAATTATAGATACTATACTCATAACCATATTACCAAGCCTTTCAAAATAAATAAAATATTATAGAAAAAAGGTTAGTTTTAGTAAGTCCTCAATCATTGTCTTTTTACTGAATAGGCTTATTGGTCATCAAGCATGTACAAACTATAGTAAAGTTTATTAAAGCATCATGCTATAATCTTTCTTGTATATATATTATTGTTAATATAAATGAAGCAATCAATACTATAGTACTTAGTAATTTCTTCCAGTATCATTTCCTGATAGCATTGATAAGAAAGAAAAAGCCATTGTTTAACAAAATCAGTATACTATGATCTACTTTCATTATATGTTGTTTCTCATAATGTTATGCTTTCCTAGAAGCTACAACCAAATTGAATTTAGAAGTATTGCATCCTAAGACTGATATAAACAGAGTGTAATGAGGACTAAGAGGAAAGGGAAGGAAAGAAGAACTGGAAAAAACTTCAAGCAGAGTTTAAGCAAGGCTTCAAAGATGTTAAGAATTTGGAAGTGCACATGTTGTAGGGTGGGAGGGTAGATAGATCTTCTAGTCAAAAGGAGTAAACATTTTAAAGATAACTGTAAGGATAAAAATAGAACAATTTATGACTTATCTATTATAGGGAGTTTGATATGTTGCTAATGGGAAATATAAAAATATGAATAATGTTAATTTATATAAAGAGTCATTTTATAACATTTTCTCTCACTTTCTCTTTTTTAGTAGTTATGGTAGTCTTGGACTCCACTAAACTAGCATTCTAACATTCCAATACTAACATTCTGTGTCAGCTGCCTTTTGGATCAAATTTAGTTTCACTATGATATAAAGGAAAAGCAAAAAAAAAATAAAGAAATAGGTTGCTTCTTTACCTAAAATACTACCTGTAGTGTCAACTCTGTTTGCATTGTTTCAATGCAATATTTTTAGGTCAATTCAATTCTTTTAGGTCTTCTACTCAGATTTATGTGTTTTCAGCTTTCACCAATAATCTCATTTCTGTCTCTGCTAGCATTATTATTTTTGGGTTTTTTTTTGGGGGGGTCACACCCAGCAGTGCTCAGGGGTTACTCCTGGCTCCATGCTCAGAAATTGCTCCTGGCAGGCACGGGGGACCTATGGGGCACTGGGATTCGAACTGATGACCTTTTGCATGAAAGGCAAACGCCTTACCTCCATGCTATCTCCCGGGCCCCAATATTATTTTTTTTGTTTGTGAGAATTTTCAATTTTTTAATCCTTGGCACTTTCATCCTATTTTGTTTGGATTTTTTCCTCTTTTAATACCTGCGAAATAAATTTCTTGTTTTAATTTGTGTTGCAAATTCCTTAAGTAGTTTAAATTTTCCTTGTAAAATACTGATTGATGAATTAATATTTTACCATCTGTTATGTGTACAACTGTGTATCTGTAAAAATTTTTTACTGATGTTATAACACATAGTGCCCTCAGCTATGACTTTATTTAGCAATATATTCTCTAAAGAAACATATAATGTAAAATGAGGTAATGTGGGTAGGCATAATACAAATTGACTGGTGCTTTTGTAATAAAAAATTAGATCACTAGTACAAACACAGCAATTATTATGTGAAGACAAAGAGGGAACATTTTTTTATAAATTGAGAGAAGCTTTCTATAAATTAAGGAGAGAGGGTTCAGAGGAAACTTTTCCAACATCATCTCAAAATCACACATCCAGAACTTTGAAAAATAAATATGTTGTTTAAGCCTCCAATTATGAGGGAATTTATAGTAAAGCCCTAGCAAATTATTTTAATGTGTAGTTATGATTTCTTATTAAATTATTCAAACATCACACATTTTAATTGAATTTATAAATATGGTAATTAAATATTTGTACTTTACAAAATGTAAAGACAAAATATTTGATGAATGTATTGATATTTTATGTATATTGAAAACTCATGATTGGGTTTCAAAATACTTCAAAGGGATGAAGCATAGATTTCACTTGTAGGTGGACTGGGTTTGCTTACCAGCATCATATTGTCAAATACTTTCAGGAAGTGATACCCAAGCAGTGCCAGTAATAGGGCTCAAACTCAACCAGATTTTGTCTCAAAGCAAGTAAAAAAATCATGTCTCTTATTTACCAAGGATCCTAGAGATTATATGTTTATTGCTTTCTGTTCATATAGTAAGTCTAGGTTTATGCTTATTTCACATAATTATGCTGATATTTAGAGAAATTATTTATATTAAGAAATTTCTGCCATGCCTATTTGTTGAATATGGTTGCTTCTGTTGTGAACTTTTGTTTTTATATGTGGCCTTTCAGATCTTTGCTAAAATTAGGTAATATTTTAGATATGTTTGAAACTATTTGTGTATTTAAAGTATTTGTAGAGGTCTCTGGGTGTCCATGAAGAAAGCCCTTCTGGTCCCTTCTACCAAAAGATGCTCATGCTTTTGGAGTTGCAGCAACTCCTCCAAGCCAACTTACAAGTCCTCCTGCTGCCAGGGTTCACTACCATCCTCACCACTTCTCAGGTCTGTGGGTTCACATAGAATGGGCACTGCAGTCCCTCCCACCAACCCTCAACATCCCAAACTGCCCAGATGTGTTCAGTTTATATCAGATGTTTCTATGCAGATTGGACTTTGCAATTTCTTCTCCTAGAAAATATACAGCTCAAAGCTTAGTTGGACAAACCAGTGAATTTGTTGCAATGTTTTTTATCATACTTAGATAACCACACTTGACTAGGAAAATTACCTCTAAAGCAGATATACTTCTAGCCAACATTTGTACAATCAGTTCAAGGTATCACTTCCTTAAACACCTAAAACTCCAGCATTCCAACCAACCAATGCAAAAAAATCAATGAGGAAACTAAAAAAGAAATGTGTAGTTGGAGCCATAAAGAGAAATCCTAGCAAATTTCCAATACCACCAAAACACCTGAGTCCTATATATAGATGAGAATCTAAAATAAACACTTAATGTTTTAGTCACAGAAATCAAGGAGACGCCTCCTAATTCTTATCACAGGCTGTGTTCTTTACACTGACTGTATAGAAAGAGGAGGTACAGTAAATGCACCCCATATACACCTCAACCCAGACTCTTGCCGGGTCTGTATTGTGAATCTGGGGACAAAAAAAAATGAAATCAAGGAGACACTAGCCCGAGAAATTAAACTCTCTACAGATGAATAATTTAACCAACTCAAAGAACTATTCCAGAAGAAGAGAGAATCCATACAACTGGAACTGAAGAAACTAAAAAAATTGTTAATAAGCCATAGTAGCAGAATTATACAGGTAGAGAATTGCATACATTAAATCAAAGAAAAATACAAGCCAGCATACATAAAGCAGTCAATAGGAAAAGAGAGACAAAACAACAGAAGAAAATGTAAGGTACAAGACAAAAGAAACAATCTCCAAATACCAGAAGGGATGAAAAGGGAGGACCATGTAGTAAAGGTAATAATAGCAGAGAACTTTCCCAGTCTCTGGAAGGAGGCAGCTGTACAAATCTAAGAGGCAAAAAGAGTGCCAAACAAAATAGACCTAACAGAACACCACCAAGATATATAGTAATCTAAATAGGAGGAGAAGAAGGAGGAAGAAGAAGAAAAGAAGAAGAGGAGGATGAGGAGGAAGAAGAAGAAGGAGAAGAAGAAGAAGAAAAGAAGAAAAGAAGAAGGAAGAAGGAAGAAGGAAGAGGAAGAAGAAAAAGAAGGAAGAAGGAAGAGGAAGAAGAAGAAAAAGAAGAAGTAAAGAAGAAGAAGAAAAGAAAGACTATAAAGCAGTAAGAAAGAAAAACTTAAGTGAGAGCCGGGAGGTGACGCAGGAGGTAAGGTGTCTGCTGCCTTGCCTAGGACGGACCACGGTTCGATCCCCTGGTTCCCATATGGTCCCCCGTGCCTGCCAGGAGCGACTTCTGAGCACATAGCCAGATGTAACCCCTGAGCATCACTGGGTGTGGCCCAAAAACCAAAAAAAAAAAAAACTTAAGTATAAAGGAAAGAACATAATAATCAAAGCAGATCTTCTATTTGAAACAGTTCAGGCAAGAAAATAACGGAATGATATAATTAAACTACTGAATGAAATTGAAGAATAGCTAAGGAAATGAAAAAATATTTCATGCTCATGGATTAGAAGAATCAATATAATCAAAATGACCATCTTACCTAAACTACTATATAGATTTAATATAATCCATTTTCAAATGCAGACATTCTTTAAGGATTTAAAACAATCAATTATAAAGTTTGTGTGGAACCACAAATAACCTAGATATAAAAATCCATATTTAAAAAAAAAGAAAATGGGAGTTATCTCATTATCTAATTTGAAGATCTACTAGAAAACCATAATGTTCAAAACAGCATGGTATTGGAACAAATATAGATTTTCAGACCAATGGGTCAGAATAGAATTTCCAGTAACAGACTCCCAAGTATTTGTTCAACTAATCTTTGATAAAGACAAAAATTTTTGTGGGGTATTTTGTTTCTTTGTTTTGCTTTGGGGTCACACCTGAAGATTACTTCTGGCTCTGCACTCAGAAGTGTCTCCTGGCAAACTCAGGGGACCATATGAGATGCCAGGAATAGTAACTGGGTCAGTCCCATATGGGTCGCATGCAAGGCAAATGCTCTACTGCTGTGCTATCTCTGGCCCAGGAGACAAACAATTGAAATGCTATAAACACAGTTCTTCAACAAATAATATTGGGATAATGGATAACCACATGTAAGAAATTAAAAATTGATCGATCTTATATCTTACACAAAAGTCAATTCAAAGTATTGAAGACCTTGAGATTAGAGCCAAATCCATAAAGTTCATTGAGAAACACATAGGTCAAATATTCCAAGGCTTATACTTCAAAGAAGTCTGATAATAGGATGCCAATGACAAGAGATATAGCATAAAATCTGAGTAAATGGTACTACATCAAAGTAAGAACTTTCTGTATGGCAAAAAAAATAAGTCTAAAATGAGAAGACAGCTGACTGAATGGGAGAAAATATTTGCACTCAAAATATCAGGTAATTTTTTATATTTAGGTTATACAAATTCAATGCTTAATTTCACAAAACCAGAAAATCCCTTCAAAATGGAGAAAAGAGGGGCTGGAGCTATACGTAGTGGTAGGGTGTTTTCCTTGCAAGCGGCTGATCCAGGATGGACCATGGTTCGATCCCCCATCATCTCATATGGTCCCTCAAGCTAGGAACAATTCTGAATGCGTAGCCAAGAGTAACCCCTGAGCGTCACCAGATGAGGCTCAAAATTAAAAAAAAAATGGTTAAAAGAAATGTACAGACACTTCTCTGAAAAATACCAACCAAAAATGGCCAACAGACACATGAAAACATGTTCATAACAACTTATCATTAGGGAAATCTAAATAAAAACAGCAATGAAATATCATCTTATACCTGTGATGATGGCACGTCAAAAATACTGATTTTGAGAAAAATGAAAAACATTTGTGTAATGATTCTTAAGACAAAATAGAGAAGAACTGGAGAGTCCAGCTCCCAACATGAAGCTCACCACAGAGATTGTTGGGTGCAGTCACAGAAATAATTACGCTGAGAACTATCACAACAAAATGTGACTGCATGAGGGAAGTAGAAAGCCTGTCTAGAGTACAGGCCAATGTGGGGTAGGAAGAAGGGACACTTGGAATATTGGTGATGGGAATGTTGCACTGGTGAAGGGTTTTTTTTAAAAAAAATACTGGGAACAATCTCTATTGCCAGGATTGTAGTGAGAAAGGAACTCTCATCTACTGCTAGTAAGAATACTGCCTGGCCCAACCCTTATGCAAAATAGTATGGAGGGTTCTCAAACAAACTCAAAATTGAGCTGCCATATGACTCATAAGTCCCTCTTTTGAGTATCTATACCCAGGACAGAAAAGCATTTATCCAAATTTATTCATGGTAGCACTTAGTACAATAGCTAAGACTCAGAATCAACCTAGCTGTCCAACAGCAGACGATTGAAACATGAAAATGTGGTACATATATACAATGAAATACTATGTAGCTTTAAAGAATGATGCAACTATGCAATTTGATAAACATGGGTAGAAGTAGAAGATAATATGTTAAATGAAGTAACCAGAAGATTACTGATAAATACAGAATGATAACACTTATATGTGACATTTAGAATAACTGCATGAAGAAACACAATGGACTAAATGGTAATTTTCTTAAGCACTGTTAGCTACAGTGTATAGTAAGAAGAAAAGAAACTGAGTAGAAAAGGAGAAACAGAAAAGTTTATATCATTTTTTATATTTCATTGAAAACGACAGCAATGTAAACAACTATTTTGATTGAGCAGGTGTTAAATTAGCTTTTCTTTATAGATGTCTATAAAAATGTTCTAATGCTTTTATCTACCAAGTATAGAATGTGTTTGGAAGCTGTATTCTCCAACTATGTGCTCACTATAAGAATATTTTATTTAAAAAAAGAATATCTTAGTTTCTTAATTTTAAAGTGTCTATAAGAAGTCTTTAATATTTTTGTTCAAAATGGTTCTTACTAAAGGACATTTCCTGATGCATGACTTCTGTGAGCCTTTTTTTCATTAGACCCCACAGACCATTTTATAGGCTAAAAATGTGTTCCTAATTCCCACCCCTTGACTATTTCAAAAGGCTTAAAGGGAATATATATATTTCTTTGTATGTTTCATTAGATATATTTCCTTAATTGGTATAATTCTTACTGTGTATTTCCTTGTGTAGATGTCGTTTTCCCCACCCCATTTTATTAGATTTCTTTAGTAGGAAATTTCAGTAGATGATTTTCTCTTGGGTTCTGAGTTCATGTTAGAATCAGGTTATAGAGATTGGTTAGCTTGTTATTTTTACCCCACATGCAGCAACAGTATCCTGTGACATTGCTCCTTTTTACATAGGTACATTAAAATTGGTAAATCTTACACATAGAAATTTTTATCTAGTAGGGAAAGGACATAGACCCTTCACCCCTAAACCTTGAATCCCATCTTAGAACTGGTACAGTTTTCTGCACAAGTACCAGGAGTCAAACTTCTACTGGGGAAGGCCCTAATGCTGCCCTGGCACCAACTTGCTCCAAGGTGGGCAAGTTGATACCCTGACAACTTGGAAATAGAAACAACTTGCTTTCAGGGTGGTTTTCCCTGCCTTGCAAAGCCAGGGTGTTTCAGGACACCCCAATTTTGATGTTAGGATGTGTATAAAAACTAAGTTATCTAATTATGAAATATTGCAACAACTATGATTGAGGAAAATTTTTACTGGGACCATAAAGAAAGACTTTGGAATTTGACAACTTAGTAAGCCTGAAGCCTGTAGTTGGTCATATGGCAAGATGACTCATGGGTAGGGACACCCTGTTTTTAGGCTAAAGATTTTTTCTATTTTCCCCAACTCTTGCTACACCTATGAATAAAATATGCCACCCTTTTTTTTATCTTTTTAATAGGAGCTCCCACCTTTTTCATAGAACCTTAGGACACGAATTACTCTGTTCTACCTCATATTTCTGCATTTTTCCATAAAACCAAGAAGGGGAAAAAGAAGAAAGGATGGGATCCAAGGGAAAAGTTTTCTCATGCATGCATGGTGGAGATAAAAAAGGACAAAAGTAAATATCCAAGCCAAAGTCAACAGCAATGGATTCAAGAGACCCAAACTCTAACAATCTAAACTTTAAATGGGCCTGTTATACTGGCAGCCAAAAGGTAAAGTTTATACTCTGGGAACATTGGTAGAGGGAGGTTGACACTGGTGGCAGGATTGAGCCTGATTTTATTATACATATGAAATCCAACTATGAAGGACTTTGTAAATCCAATGTTTTCAATAAAATAAAATTAAAAAAAGAAAGTTATTGTAGTGACCCAAAATATATCCTAAACAGTCTGAGAGAGATAGAAAGAAATAGAAATATAAAGAGAGATGACCAGAATGAGTGCCTGGAGTAGAATGTTTGTAGATTTGGGAAAAGAGAGAAATGCAGAGCATGTTTTATATTTATGAGCTTCCAGGCATCAACCACGGGCATTCCTCTTTTGTTTTTGGCCACCTTTCTAACTCCCAGGCTTCCCTTTTATACTTGAGCAGTTGTCTATTTTAGGGGGACATGGCCCAATCCAATTGCCATTAAATGGGGCATTATCAACCTTTAAAGATGCATTCACAGTAACCCCCTTTACATTAACTATGTTTTTATCCCTTCTTCCACTCAGAGTGACAATCTTGTGGATAAAGAATTCTTGGTGATGGTTCTTTTCATTCAATACTTTGTATATATTCAGTTGTTTTCTTGTTTGTATTTTATAGAGAAATCTTCTGTGAATCAAATTCCTTTTTCCCTGTATATGATGTTTTAATCTGTCTTGTATCTGTAGAGTCTGCCTCTGTCTTTGTTTCTTGAAATATTGATTACAAGATGTCTTAGTGTTGATTCTTTGTATCTATTCTGTTTGGTACTTTTTGGATCATTGCCACCATCTTGTCCCTCAGGTCAGGAAAATTCTCATCAGTTATTTCTTCAACTAGTTATTTTTCTCCTTTTGGTATACCTGTGATTCTAAAGTTGTTCATGTTGGTTTTATTAAAAATTTCCTTATACTATTCTCTCTCATTTTTATTTCTATCTATTATTTCTATTTTTTATTTCTATCTATTATTATCTATGTCTCATATATATTTCTTCTTTCTGAAGTGGTTTGTCATATCTTCAAGTGTACTCCTAAATTACAATTTTATACACAGTTACAAAGTTGTTCCTGGTTGAATTTCTGTCATACAATGACCAAAACCTTTCACCAGTGCACAATTCCCAAGCCAATATCTTCAGTCTTCCCTGCCACCACCACTGCCTGCATCTGTGGCAGACATTATATTCTCACTCTATTTTCTTTTTCTCCTTTTAGACACTGTGTTTTCAATATTGAAATGATGGGGTTTTATGAATATCATTTTACCTCCTTTTAACAACCAGATTTTTAGATATTTCATTGCATTATTTGATTATATTTGAGAAATTTATTTCATTTGTTCTGTCAGGCTCACTTCAAGTTTACTGATTCTTATCTGAAATATGATTCTCAAATAATTAAGCATTAATATTATTGTAGTCCTAAAGCCTTCTTTATAAAGATTACAAGGATCTGATGATGTTGGAGATTCTTCTGGGTTTTCATTGTACTCTGTCCACGTCACTGTTTTACTTTGTTTTCCTCTGGCTTAGGCACTATGTTCACCATTAACAAGGATTAGACTGGGCCTGTTCTATGTCTAGATAGTTCTCTCTGACTGATTCTGATAATAGGCAGATGAATTTTTGTTATTACAGCAGCAACCAAGACAGTATATGTTAGTGGTGCTTTTTGTTCTTTAAAATAACTTTTTTAATATCTAAGAACCATGATTACAAGCATGATTGTAGCTGGGTTTCAGTCATAAACACACATCCCCCTTCACCAGTGCAGCATCCTCACCAGCAATGTCCCCCCCACTTCTCCCACGCCTGCCTAAATCCTACTTCTCTCACTCATTAACATTGTCATACTAGTTATTAGTGCAGTTTTTCCCTAATTTCACTAACCACTCTTTGTGGTAAGCATCATATTGTGAGCCAGTTATTTCGGCCTTCATCTCTATAGTCTCTGGACATTATTAAATAATGTCTTTAATTTCTTTTAAAACCCATAGATGGGTGAAACTATTCTGTATCTATCTATCCCTCTGACTTATTTCACTCAGCATAATAGATTCCATCTATATCCATGTGTAGAAAAAAATTTCATTACTTCATCTCTCCTGACAGCTGCATAATATTCCATAATGTATATGTAGCACAGTTTCTTTAGCCATTCATCTGTTGAAGGGTATCTTGGTTGTTTCCAGAGTTTGGCCATTGTAAATAGCATTGCAGTGAATATAGGTATGAGGAAGGAATTTAGTGGTGCTTTTTGGAATTAAGTGTGGATGAGAACTTGTCATGAGGTTTAGAATTTTTGAGGTAATTTCACTTTTTGGCAAAGGCTGTGATCTTCACAAATGGGTGATGCTAAAGACCCTTGGGTTCAATACTTATAGAGAGGGGTCTGTGGCAAAGGGGATTGGTGCACTGAGAACACTGAAGTTTCTGACCGTGGGAAAGAATGAAGGAATGCTTCTGCTTTTTGGAGGGGAGTTGAAAAGTAAAGTGAATTTTTGCAAGGAATAAAATAGGTTAAAAAAGTTTCTGACATGGGGTGAAGCAAGGGCTTCTACATCCTAATTAGACAAGAATAATTATTTAAAAGAAATTTTGAATATGTGAGTTCTATAAAGTATAATGCATCTAACTTACCACTGAAAAGTCTCCTTTTTTATGTAAAAGATGAGCTACCAGCTTATAGATACCAAGAGAGGTATAGTAGAAAGAGAAAAAGAAGTAATAGTGCTTAGTTTTTCATAGTTTTTATATACATTCAATAATGTACTCAATTAAATAAAGAGATTTATAATATCTGACTTTATATTGGGGATAGAGAAAAGAGAATAATGGAATAAAATATTGAAGAAATGATCACCCATCCTACCATCAGTTAAAATGTCTTAAGTTAATTTTTCCCTCTTCACACATGTTACATTTTGTAATAAGATTATTTTATTTGTACTAGTTTTTAATGAATTTGTTTGAATTAATTCAGTAGAGTCTCAAAAGGACAGGCCTATGTCTTTTTAGTTTACAAATATACCCCAAACACTGATCTAGCAGCTATTTATAGTGTATACTGGTTCATTGCTTCTTCAATGAAGAAAAATAAAGGGAAAACATAAGACAATTCACACAAGTGGAAAGCACTTTCTAAAATCATAAAATTAATAAAGCAATCTTTCTTCTCAGTTATATTACACTGTTAACAGAGCAAAAGGCTTCTTTATATTAGAAGAATATGAGGGTGCTGAATAAAGAGCTGTCATGTGCCTCAGCATTCCAATGAAAGAAAAACCCAGTCATAGACAGAATTATTTTGAAAAAAATTGTACTAAAGTACTGTGATTTGAAATTATTCATATTGAATTTTTGTCATCAATATTTCAGCACCAATTCCAGCACAGTTGGCAACTTCTTTCCATCACCATTAAGGCTATGTAGAAGAAACCAACAAAGTGAAAAAAGAAGCAAGTCACAGATGACAAATACTACTTGAAACCACTTATACAAAGCTTCAGTATGGTCAATCTCATAAAAGCAAATAATAGAATGATGGTAACAAGAGGCTGAGGTGGAGAGAAGGAAATAAAGAGCTGCTAATTAATGTGTATACTTTTATTTACTCAAGATGAGTGATTTCTAGGAAACTATAGATTGCATCGTGTATTCTAGAATCTATTAAGAGGGCAGAGATCATTTTAATTATTACAACCACAATAAAAGAGCGAAAGTAAAAATAAGAATGAGAAAAAA